>BQNB010076675.1:0-31088 GCA_026074375.1 Tanacetum coccineum
AATATGATCACTTTCTCTGGCTTATTAACTTATCAAGATAGAGCTTATAATTACTTGGGTTCACAAGCTAGAAGTGATAAGCTTATAAGCTAAAAAGAGTAAAGGGTATCAGTTTTTCTAAGTCTCAGTAAGCCACTAAGCCCATCAACTAAGCTAAAAAGAGTAATGTTAACAATAGCAATTAAAATGATGAGCGTCATACCGTGCATCTCTAATTCTTAAGATTTAACAATATCCAAGTATCTGCAAGTATAAATAGGATTCAGTTACAATATATTTACAATGACGTGATTCAGTGTATTGTTAATGGGACTATTATTGCAACAAATACTTGGTGATGACTAATCAATCTAAAGATCTCAACCTTTAATTCTTTGACTTCATATCAGAGTAAAGGTCTATCAAATTAGGCTAAATGAAGAGGTAAACCTGTAATTTTAGTTACTTTTGGGATTGGCAGCCCTTTCTCCATAACCATGGTATGTTTGCATTGGAAGCAGCACCAAGCTACAACAACAGCAGGCTACAACAGCAGTAGAAATTAACATCAGTAATAATGAAACTAATCGATCAGTGGACATCCAAATGCTAGTAAAGTAAATATTCTTACTTGATATTCGTCTTGAATGTACAAATTTGAAAGCTGAAAAAAATATATATCATAAATGATTACAACATAAAATGAATAACAAACTTAGAATACATTTTAGAAACATGAAGAACTATAGTGAAAAAGTAGCAAAAAGAAGCACGTACAACAGAACATGTACATAAAGAATGGGAGCCTCTACTTTATGAATGTAAGATCTTTACAGGTCATCATTTTGTATGGAGCTTTCTATACATGTGCAGATCAGTTGCACACGCTCTGCATTAAGGAAAACACGTGACAACACCACATCACTGTTTGAGCATATATGTTTTTAAAGGGTGTATAGGAATAACCTATCATATGGGGATGTTTGGAAAGTGTGTTGTGTAAAGTAAAGAACCTCATAATTCTGCACGAAACAACATAAAGTTTCTCCACCAAACAACCTCAGATTCTACACAAAGTTTTGCATAGAGGATGTTTGGACAGAGATACTTGACTACGGTTAGAAGTTGTATGGGAATAACCTATCATAGGGGTCCCACACAAAGTTTCTCCACCAAACAACCTCAGATTCTGCACAAAGTTTTTCATAGAGGATGTTTGGACAGAAATACTTGACTACAGTTATAAGCTGTATGGGAATAACCTATCATAGGGGTCCCATGTCAATGGGCCATGTTCATGTAGCCATGGAGACTAGTAGTATCAAAAAGACCAAGACAATTGTGGTTGGGTTAAGTGTGACAACTTCTTTATAACAAGCAGACATCCTTGGATAATTGTTACCATTTCTTGGCTAACTATGCATAGTGAGGCCTATCTAAGACAATTGCTCCTTACCCAAAGCCAAATTAATAATGTGTTATAGTAGTAGTTTAGTGGCTTGGTTTTGAAGTTTCGGTCAATTTTAGAGATCGCATTTTGATCATGAAAGTAAAAGTATCTTCTAATATTGGGTTATTGTATTATAAAAAAGAGAGTGATTATCATTATAAATCATTAATTCTACCTTAGGTTCTGTTTCTAAACAATAAAGATATTTCAAAAATGTAATATAAAGAGAACTTGAATTCACAAACATATAAAAAAGCATATAGGAAATGACCTGATGTGTCCGAAATGTAAGACAATTAGAGTTATTTTGTGGTGTATCATAGCAAGACTACGTCATTCACTACAAAATTAAAAATAAAAGGCTCAATAACATTGAGGAAACATCGATTAACCAATAGAGTGTAAAGCCATAATCCCTTCAATAATCATATGACAAACATCACATTGATGGCCAATTATGAATTTTCATAAACAAAACCTGTAGAGACAACTCTACGATGGAAATTCCACAATGTGATTCGGACCATACACTTAATTATAAAAACTAAACAAAACAAATTAACATATTTAGCAGGTTTAATTAAATATAATCGATTGGGGCTTTACTTGTAATTAAAACCATAAGCACTTTTCATTAGTGGTAGCTAATCACTGGAAGATCCCACACTTCAAAGTGCACACTGGTCTTTTACTTTTGATCAACATATTATTTAATATTGTGATGTCAGAGAAAACAACACCAAATAGAATTAAACCAGATGGGAACAATAAAGAAGAACAAAAATAAGCATAACATGAACATGAACATGAGCATTAGAATTTTAATGCAGTAGTATTTAATTAAATAAATTAAAGAGCATTTTACCTGTTATAGGGTAGTAGGACCATGGTGGAGAGGCACCCGCTAACGGGCATAATTTTATAATCACTGGAAGATCCCACCCTTTAAAGTGCACACTGGTCTTTTACTTTTGATCAGCATATTATTTGATATTGTGATGTCAGAGAAAACGACACCAAATAGAATTAAACCAGACGGGAACAACAATGAAGAACAAAAATAAGCATAACATGAACATGAACACGAGCATTATAATTTTAATGCAGTAGTATTTAATTAAATAAATTAAAGAGCATTTTACCTGTTATAGGGTAGTAGGACCATGGTGGAGAGGCACCCGCTAACAGGCACAATTTTATCAGCTTCTGTAAAAATGATAAAATGTGCTTTTTGTATATTTTCCGAATTTAAGAACCAAACTAAGGGATGCACAGATGACAACACACAATTGCATAACGTTCAAGATTCTTAGTAGAGTATGCTACTAAACTAAATAAAATCTAAATGCCATCATTTTTGACATAATGTGAAGTGTGAATGAAGTGCTGTTATAAGGTATCATTTAAACATACGAATACTGGATCACATGAAGCTATTAAGTAAAGCTTCAATAGTACAGATTATCTACTACTATCCCAGTTCATAACTGGCCAAAAATGTTGGATAATGTTGAAATAATTTAAATTATGAGCATACATTCAGAAAGAGGTGGTTATGTTGGGCGGGTAATCTGCCTGCTAATATCAATTTTTGAACAAGAAGTGCCTTACAGAAACATTCATAAGGAGGTCGTTAGACTATCTCTTATAGCCATCGTAGAGGGTAGACAAAAATAAAGATGTAAGAGCATAAACCATATCTCAAGTGTTGAATGCGTTTGACGTATTACAAAGTACAACTAATTTCTGGAAGACAAAAAGGGCCTCACCTATGTTAACATAGTACATATGGTTGAAAGGGTAACTACATTACGGCCAATAGGGAGAGCGGTTATCCTATCGGTCTAT
This sequence comes from Tanacetum coccineum, assembly GCA_026074375.1. Taxonomy (NCBI): domain Eukaryota; kingdom Viridiplantae; phylum Streptophyta; class Magnoliopsida; order Asterales; family Asteraceae; genus Tanacetum; species Tanacetum coccineum. The sequence goes on from BQNB010076675.1 coordinate 3,278, forward strand.
CGGGTTGCGGGTAACCGGGTTGGGCCTATCGGGTTATCGGGTCAATTGTTAAAAAACATGTATGGGGTTGATGTCACTTGCATCAAGAAATTTGACCAGATCATTATGGTCAAATTAATAATAATGCCATGAGTGCAAAGGTTTTGATTATTTGATTTTGGTTTTGCTGATTAAAGAAGACTTTAGATGAAGTTAAGACATACACATTCAAACTCTTACGGGGTCACTGCAACATTTACGGGGTCACTGTCATTGTGAGACCCTAAAGACATGCACACAACATGATATATTGACAAAAAAGAATATGGAGTTAACGGCGACATCAAACCAAATGTTGCAGCTTCATCATAAGAAAATCTAACAATGATAGTTACACTTGATATGAAATTCAGAAGTAGTAAAATGGTAATCTGATATGGACTCGTCCAACATTTAACTTTATGAACTCACCACCCGAAGACATCACATGATATGGAAGGAAATGCAACATACTGTAAAGATAATGAATCTAAATATAGATGCCATGCATATATAAAAATAAACTTCTGGTTCTGAGCTTGTGTGTTTATCAAGCAAACGAACAATGGTCAATTCAAAAAAGTCTAGACTAAAAAGATGTGTATAATAGAGCTCAGGAAAACAACACTCAGAGGTACTAACCCAAATATACTGAATTTGAGATAGAGAAATCAGCTATAACCGAGTAGGAAAATTTGGTCACTATTTTTACTCGAGTAATTAAGTAATAACATACCTGGTGGGCTTTGACACCGATTTTATTCAAGTACACTGCAAAATGTTCATGTAGACATGCATTCTCCACCTCTACTTTTCATCCCTAAATTCGAATATTATACATATTCTCATCAATCAAAATTAAAACGCTTCATGCTAAACATTAGAAGGTGCACAATGCACGCTCATGTATACCGACACGACAAAGAGAAAGGGTCAATATGCAGCGCACCTACATAGTATGTTAATCGACATATCTTTTTTTTAACAAAAGCCAACCGACACATAAATGGACCATCTACACCAACCATCGTAAATATAATTGAATAAATCCCAATCATTTTTATCTATCGTAATTTTCTTCAAATTTTAATTGTTTTTTACTGTAAATGAATAAGGATTACCACCTGTACGTGATCCCGATTACCTCGTTTGCACGTCTTCAGCACAACAAATTAATTTGGCATTGTAAGTATACTAAGTGCTAAACAGATTACCAATCTGATCTTCACATACTGATAACTTACTATCTCAAATTTTAGTGCCATTTCTAGCTCTAACTAATATGGTGTTCGTGGTCAGATCTGTTAATCTTGAGGTGATAGCTGCTCTCACTTTGGTGGTACAGTAACTTTCTTTTTCAATATCTAATTTTGTGGCCTTGGCCGAGTTTGCTAAGTTTAAGGATATGGCTAGTCTTTCTTCAATGCTACAGTAAGTTTCTTTTTTAATATTCAGAATTGCGTCAAATAGTTGCTCTCTCTTCAGTGCGACATCAAATTTCTTTCAGTATTTAGAGTTGTGTCCTTGGTTGTCTCTGTTAGGTTTAAGGAGACAACTGCTCTCTATTCGGTGGTAGAACCAATTTCTTTATCAATATTTAGAGTTGTGTCCTTGGTTGTCCCTGTTAGGTTTAAGGAGACAACTGCTCTCTATTCGGTGGTAGAACCAATTTCTTTATCAATATTCAGAGTTGTGTCCTTGGTCAACTCTGTCGAGTTTAAGGAGACAGTTGCTCTCTCTTCGATGGTACAATACTTACTATAACTTCATATAAATTCTTGTTAATAAATAGATATGTAGACATTATTATGAAACAGATATGTGATGTTGATTACTGCAGCTTCATATATTCTTGTTTCCTATAATAAAATAATTAATATGTTGGTTAGGATTACAATGAAAATATGATTACAATAAACTATAAATATTTGAATAAAACACTTAGCCGATTAGGCAGATGTATGCATAAAATAGACTTTTGGTCACTTTCAGACCCGTTTGGCACATCCAAACTATTCTTTTTTGGCTACTTTTGATAATTTGACTCGTTTGAAATAGATAACAATTCAACCCAAACTGACTCACTTAGTTGCAAGAGAAAAAGCCACCCGGCCTCAAAATGTAACATTTATGAAACTTTTGTTTTTAGCATTTTTTTGTTGGATTGGGCCAATGTTGATCACTGGAGTCTGCATACTCTGCAACAACTTCTATTCATCAGATAAATTCAAATTCCAAATTAATAAACTTTAAACAGTTTTGTTCCACAGAATGACTTTTTAAGGAATCAAGATTTAGCTGCATCTGGTCATGAAGGAGATTGATAGATATAAGAGATTCTTAGAGCACATAAATCATGTCCGTCTGTATAGAGCACCGTGTGAGTTAGAGATTCATATTCAATTTATGCCCTGAAAGAATCAAGTTAAAAAGTAAAACAATGAAGCTTAAGCTAGACCTTGACATGAGTAATTTTCATGCTTTCCTGTCAGTTAACCAAGAATCCAAGATGGTAAACTGTAATCCCAATGATAACTACTGAAATCATCACTACTAGAAGCAATACTACTGGACTCAACTACACAATCATCATAATTGGAATCCATGACCTGCACATATAATTTTTTTTAGCTATGTGTTAATCCGGTGAAATTAGGGAGTTAATCTGGTCTGTAAAGTGAGAAAGCCAGCTGAATCATATGTGAAACGCAATGCCATATATTTGGTTAGGAACCTTATTAGTGGGTTAGTAGATAAAGCTAAAAGTGAATACATATCCTCACTTCTTACATAACCATGTGACTTATAAAACAAAGTTGATTTAAAGTAACAGTAAAAAGGTAAATGAAACTTAACTACAAGAATACCTCGTTTAGAATTTCGGCACTTAAAATGTGTTACACTTAACATCCAAATCATCAGTAGCCACTTGGACCTAGTGAAACAACATTTGTTCGACTAAGAATATGAAGACCAAATATGCAAAATATGGGATAGATTAGTATGCCTCGTCAATGAATGATGAAGTTTGGCACAATCCCTGCAACCTATATAATTTATTTTCTTTTCACCACTCACTCTTTTTAACCTACATGATCATTTACATGACTCATTATTCTCATAAGAAATATTCTTAAGGATATATTATTTTGCTTATTAAGTTTATCTACTAATGAGCTTGTTTTTCTTATAGCTTGTGGATTTCTAAAGCGCCTGGTGTTTGGTTTAGCCAATTATCTCAGCTATGAGGGGCTATTTGGTTTAGCCAATTATCTAAACTCCCCTCGCTGTTTCATAACTGTTTTATATGGGTGTTTGGTTGTTAGTGCTATAATGTTGAAAAGTAGTCTAGATTGTTGATCTGCTTGCAAAAAACATAGTTATGTGCATATGTACTTTAATCCCTATCGAATATCTTATATCGTTGAATATAAACCTGAAGCAGACTACCCGTGTTGGTAGCAATGGCTCTTGGAACTGAACATCATCTCACTCGTTACCACACTTGACCTAGCTCACTCGTTACCACACTTGACCTCTGATGTCAAAATCACGGCATTAGGAACATGCGTAAGCACACCCGACCACCTTCATAATAATTTATTTAACCAAATATTAAACACTTTATAACATGCAAAATCATTAGTAAAAACATATCCAATGAAACATCACTTTTCTTTAGCTCCTTACAGAATAGATTCATTATAAGATAAGATATAACTTTTGTAGTGTCATTCATTATAGGATAAAATAAAAAAAATGTAAATGATTATGGAATTTCAAAAGTACCTGAAGGTGACGATTGGTTAGGTGTTTGTTCCCCGGATAATGTGGTAGAGATTCACCTTCATCACTTTTTGAATGTCGTTAGCAAAATACGGTAATTGTTATCCAAGCGAAATACGCAAGTAACGAAGCAATCACAAGTGTTAAACATTGCAGCACACAATCATTCAAATGAAAAATATTAAAAAAATATCATTGACCAAATTGCTCTTTGCATGTGTACTCTATGAATTTCACTAAAGCATTTTATCGAACACATGGTGGACGTTATCGTTAATAACTAAATTTAAAAACACCTACCAAGTAATAAAAAAATCATACCATCTATTGTGGATACTCATAAAAACTATCAAAGAACATCCTAAAAATTATAATAGCAACCGAATGGATATATTTACTGTTATGGTTGTTTCAAAACTCAAATCAATAATAAAATTTCACAAATGCATAAAAACAAATCTCTAAAACTAAAATAAGAACCCATATTGGAAATCATATTTCAAGGTATAATTAATCAAATGTATATAGTAAAAATGCTCAAATCAATCAAACAAAGATGAAAGACCAATCCACAAACCTGGTTGTTAACAGTTTACCTGATTGAGGACATTCCAAGGATCTTCCCCATTCGATTCAACAATTTTGATTTTGAATCAGTCGACGTATTTAAGGATTTCATTTTATGAGATCTTAAATTTGAATTGGTCTTTGAATTTAATACCACATGCATTTTTAATTTGAATTGGTCTCTCTGATTTGGTGAATCACTTTCTTCATAATATATGTAACAAAAAATTTTGAATGCCTTTGACCTTCATTAAACCATATCCTTAATTGTAGGTGTTACATACTTGGAATGGAATTACACATAGTTTTTGTTTTTTAGAAACTTAACACAACTATCATTGTGCTCTACTGGTTGAGGTGTTAGTCTTATGTGCATAACATCCTAGGTTCGATTCCTGGCAAACGTATTTTTAGTCAAAATTTATTCTGTCTACATGGCATCAATTATGCCAACGTGGCTTTAAGTGGTGGTGATGTGGCTTTAATTTGTGATGATGTGGAATTAATTCTGGATGAGGTGGCATTATTTGGTGATTATGTGGCATTTAAGTTGCATGAGATGGCATTGTTTTATCATGTTATATATAATGTAAGATAACATTTCTTGACTAAACATATTCTTGGTATGCTTCATGGATTACCAAAATTTCTGCATTATTTAAATGAAGTGGATGTGATTGATTGCTTTACAGAATGCCATGAAATTGCAGTATCGCCATGTGTGAATACATAACCCATTTGATACTGACCCATATGAGGGTCAAACCTATATCCTGCATCTGCATAGTGAACTAAATTTTTTTTGGATGAGTTAGTAAAATATAAGCCTATTTTTTGTACCTTGAAGATATCGAAATATTTGCTTGATCTCATTCTAATGCCTCCTCGTGGGACATGAGCTATATGTTGCTAATAAGTTTAAAGAAAATAATATATCCAGTCATGTATGAGTAACGAGAAACATCAATGATCATATGTCACTTAAATAAGGTATTTCGAGACAACAATGCCTTCATCATCTTTCGAAGGTCGAAAAGGGTATTTTTCTACATTAAGTGACCTCAGCGCTATTGGAGTGCATAGTAAATGTGATTTATCAATGTTAAACCTTTTTTGTGTATGCTTCTTGGTGGACTAGAACTCCATCATCAAGATGTTTAATTTGAAATCCAAGGCAACACTTTGTTTTTTTGAGACCTTTCTTCTCGAACTCTTTCTTTAATCATTACATCACCTTTGGAAGCTCCCTAGGAGTTCCAATTATATTTAAGTAATCAACATATATCATTTTTATTACGTACTCAGATTCAGAAAATGTATGCGTAAATAGAATCATTTTTGTAGCCTTCTTTTAACAATACTCGCTAAGGCGATTGTACTACATGCCTTCAGATTGTTTTAACTCATACAAGGACTTATTCAATTTGATTGCATATTGTTCTCGATAATTTTTATCATATGCTTTAAGCATTAAAGATCACTAGCATCCCCATGCATTTTATATGTTGTAATGAAATCTCAACATCACATAAGCTCTACTCATATATCTCTTAGACGCATATCAATTATTTGTCACATTGCCAGGCTTATACAATATAAAAATACGTTATTGGATCCACCACATGTGAACATGTATCTGCATGATCATTTTCAAGTCTTTGAGAAAATATACGTGTGCCATCACTTGTAACATATGCATAATTTAATTTCGCTTTCTCATAAAGACCGATGCATATCAATAAGTTTTACATATTCTTATATACGGACTTCAAGTCCCAGTAACCATGTCTCATCAAAAGAGAATTCAATATTTCATTAGTTCTTTGCATCTTTATATCTTTTGGTAACTTATTTATACATTTGCACTTCGTGCGGGTATGCTTTTATGATCCTCACCTTGATTATAGCACTATCTTATTTATTTATATAATCATTACCATGACCATTATCATATATAATAGTACTATCAACGTCGATTCATTACTTTTCGATTCCACACTTAACTAGAAATTATATTATAACATGTATATTTATTGAGATCTCATAGTTTTTCACCAACCCGGGTTTCCAATAACTTTCGTGTCTAGTGTCTCTTTAGGAGACTATTATGGGGTCTTTATTACCTTGATTCGACCATCCTGATATTCTTGCTCCATTAAATTTATTAATTCGAAGACTTTTTATTTGGAATCGATTGATGTATCATGTTGCATGCATGTCATAAACTCGCTACCAATCATTGGTTTTACTACTGGGACAAACATTATAATCGAAGCATTAGCAGCGTATATATATGATCTAGTCACTTTATTCATGTCACTAAATATATCTGGCAATTACTAGATCTGGAATATAAATTGTCCTTTAAACTTCATATTCATATTCTTTAGTGTGAGGATCAATATTTATATTATAATTCATTCCAAATATCTCAATGCTCATTCTCCCCTTGGATGAATTATCACTTTCAGCATCCTATTTTGTGCATTGTGGTAGACTTACTCTATATTGCACAATTACAATATCTCATATAGGAATTATATGGTTTATGACCAAAACCATTCTAATGGGGAGGATTCATTATAGATTGGTGGGATGATGCAAATTTATGTTCTATCTTTTAAAAATAAAGTCCCCTATAAAACTTATAAATTTGTTCACATAATTATTGGCTTTACAATCAACTGAAGACGTTTTATAAACGTTTCAACAAAAGCAATTCGTGTATGAACATGAACTACTTTTAAGTTCAACACTTTTTCCAATAATCGATCATAACTTGGAAGTATTCACCACCATTCTCAATTATATAATTTGGAAAGCCGTGCCCGCATTCTATTAGTCGAGCCATTAATCACGCTAACTTTAAGTCGCGTATTAAATTATTATTTTTGACGATGCATCAATTTCAAAACTCAAAATGATCCATATGGTGAATGTAGAGGCCTACATACATCCCTTGTATATTCTTTCAAACACTTTATAGGAGAAAATCCTTAGTATAATTTTGCGGTGATAGATGAAAACTTCCATCGAGAACAATTAAATTTATCTTTGAAGAAATGTATCGTTCTTCTATATATTTCGCATCATCATTGACTCGGGATGATCCAACCGGTCATGCCACATAATACAATAATCTTGCAACATAAACTTATTGTTTATGAATAATATGGTGAAACTAATACATCATCACATTTATACTTTTGTATCTCAAATCAAATTTATATAAGCACTTTTATAACTTTCACATTGTTCAATATAAAGCACTTTTATAGTTTCAACATAGTTTAGTATAGTATGCACATTAGCCTATACCATTATCAAACAAGAAACACATCTTTTGTACTTGTGAAGTTACATATTTCTGAAACATACATATATCACTAACCATTCAATAAAAGGTCCCATAAGCAAATAAAACCACATAATGATGCTCACATATATCACAAACTCAATGACATAATTAAAGTCAAGACATCTTAGTTTTTCGTTTATTTAACTAGACTTATTTAATGCTATTTCTTCTATCAACAATAAGCATCAATTTACTATTAAAAATATCTTCATCAGTAATCTTGTCTTCACATAAACGAATTATTAAGTAACTATATAGCTAAGGTTATTTATCAATTTAAAATCTTGCAACAATAGGTGATATCATATATGTCTATTCATATAGGGCACCAAAACATTATGGTAAAATTATCACAAATAAACAACTATATTTGCTAGATGCATTATTTACTTTGTTAATTATATGTTAGTGACAATTTTCACATGTGTAAGGCATTTAAGGAATTGATTATTGATATTACAACTACGTTCACCAATTTTGACATCTATAAAATACATAGTTTTCACATAACAATTATATGTTACATGAAATCCTTTATATACACATCTACTCTTTATTGTCGGTCCATATATATCAATCAAAATTATTGTGGAAACTAGAGGGGGGGGGGGGGGTTTGAATAGTTTACAGGTTCGTTTTACGTTTTAAAAGTTTGCTTTTAAAATACTTAGATTCGAGTTGTATGTTTAACCAATCAACAATATGTATCAACAAAGTAAATATCTAAACTAATACTAAATAACAATCACAAAAATATAAAGAGATGAGAGAAAGAACAATTAAACCAAAACACCAAGATTTATAGTGGTTAGGCTACGAAGCTCTTCTTCACCTTACTCCACTCCCCGAGTATCCTACTCGAGATTTTACTATGTCAACAAGCTCCTTTCAGGCGGAGAAAACCGTTTACACGTCGCTTACGTTATTTTCCGGCACTAAGCTAAATGTCGAGTCCTAATCTTAAAACCAATCTACCACTTCACAAACACTATTCACTCACAAGATCTACACTATCAGATATACACACAATCCGTGTCACACAATTACACAAGATAATTACAATAGAGATTTGATACTTAGAAGAAGAGAGGAGAGATCACTAAACAACAATTCATTTCTTGGAGAATACGAATGTTCTTCTCTTGCACTTGATTGAGAGGAGATATGAGAAGAAGAGATTAGATCACTTAAAACAAGATCTAAGAATGTTAGTGATCAAGAGATTTAAAGAGAGAAAGAATATTTTAGAAAGAGAAAGTTATCAGAAAATTTCGTGCAAAAAGGTCTTATTTTCTGCTGGGAATGGAGCAGTATTTATAGGCAGGAAAACCCAACGGTCATTGAGGGCGGTCCCGGTGGTCCCGTATATATCTAGGGATTGCCAGACCTATAAGGAGGCCGCCCAGTAGACTACGCTCCTGTTTTTGTCTTTTTGTGGGGAAAGTTGTATCTGTTATGGAACCTTTCATTTTGGGGGGAAAATTTGAATTTCAAATTTAAGTTTTTAATAAAACTTTTCTTTTAATTAGAAAATACTTTGTATAATTATTTGTGTGAAATACTTTTGTAAAAATGTGATGGTTAAGAGAAAAGTATTTTCTTGATCACTAATCATGCTTAATGATTTGTTTGTTCATACCTTAAGTGATTACTAATCTTAGAAATGGAATTTTACGATTAATAATTTGTAAACGTTTATTTTTATCGTAAATGTTTATACATTTTGTTATTATCAAAATATTGAGAGGTCGAAATATATAAATAACGTTTTTAGACATTATTTGTTTTAACAATCTCCCCCTTTTTAATGATGACAAAATATAAACTCATTCTGTATAAAATTAAAGGTTTCAAATTATTAATGAGTTTTCATTCCATTTCTCCCCCTTTTTGACAAATTCAAAAAGAGTGATCGTCGAATTGTTGTAGAAAGAAAGAAGTCAACGATATCAAGACTCCCCCTTGATGTATGCTCCCCCTTGTTTGGGGCATCAAGGGATCGATCTTACGAAAATTGTTTGCTACAAAACATAGTTAGAGGTACATGTGCAATACAATATATTCTCAACTAGTAGCACTCATAGCAATTCATGCAAGCTAAATCATAAAATGGCTTCATCCATTACTTAATAAGCTCATACAAGAAGCATTGATTTCAATTAAAGCTAAATACGAGATAAGACAAATTCATGCTATAATAGTATGAATCATTACAAGATAAAGTAGATAAGCATAAAATAAAGACATATTAAGGCATAGAGCTACACTAATGGATTCCTGAATTGTAGAATATGTCGTAATTAAAAGATGGATGGTCGATTATTTAGGTAGATTAATCATATGAGAATTATTAATTAAAAAGGGAAAAAGATGAGGTTGGTGACACATGGTTTGGAGGGTTACGAGTTTTGCGGTCATAAGACGGGTGCAAGAAAGATGAATGAAGTTTTGATTTCATTTCTTATAGAGTGAATTGGTCTAGCAATACTTACAACAATGATATAAACTTGAGTGAAATTCAACTTGATGCAAGAGCAGGAGGATATAAAGTTGCAGTGTGGTGAAGTGTACATGAATGTAGCATTGAATGGGTTAGTATGTGAATTAAGATGGGGAAGATTGTTTGTAAAATGTTTGGTTGACATTTTAGATCTCTCTTGATTTATGATGGTTGGTGAGAGATTGAAAGTTAACTCTTGGAGGAAGTGGAGGTGAGTCTTTTTGGGAAGAAGGTGATGATTTTGGAGTGGATGTCTTGCGTTTCCATACTTGTCTTATCGACATTCTTAGTTTTCTAGGGAAGTTTGGATGGTGGTTTGAGCAAGACATTGGTGGTGAGCGTGAGGGTAATGATGATAAGAAGTTAGTGATGGTAAATGAATAGGGAAGGATGAGTTAAATAATGGAAGTAAGATTAAAGAGTGGCAAAGTATGGTGTGAGTGACAAAAAGTTGCAAGGAGTGGTTTGGCTAATCAGGGAAATGCCAGTATGAGGCTATGTGTAGGAAGGTCATTGATACAGAAAAAGAGGCAAACTTAGAAATTTTGTTCCCCCTGTTGGCGGTCCCATATTGTTGGGCGGTCACAGATATATTGGGGGGCCGCCTGATGTTTATGAGGGCCGTTTTCTAGAAAGAACAAAAAATTTCTAGTTTTTCCCTTTATTCTGTCCAGTGATTTTAGCATCTTCTAAATTTAAAAATCAATAAATTTATGCAAGAATATAGGGTCCTATACTAAGATACAAATCATTTAGCATATAGTAATATTATACGCATGTTATAATCTCCTAGAAGTAGTTCACATAGTAAGATGATATGATGATAAAATTGAAAAGATCATCCAAGTCACATAAAATCGTTATTCACCAATCCTAGTAACAATATAAAGCATAATGTACTAGATAATATAGATCATAATAAGAATCTCTAATAATTATGCAAACATGTTTACTTCCATTTCCCACTCATCATGTCCTTGAGAGCTTGTCTATATGATCTTAACCCTTCCCGATAAGCATCTCGTTGTTGAGTTTGAAGGTTTATGGTTTCGAAGAAGTAAGTGTTTAAGTATTGACTTTCATGAGTATGGTTTTGACGGACTCTAGAAACAGCATTGGAGAAGAGACATTTTGAGAAGGAGAAGAGGAGTTAGAATGCAATGATTCTTCATCATTTTCATCAATGGTGTCATCCACGGACGAGATGAGGATGGATGATTTAGAGTGGTGGAAGAGGAGCTAGCATTTGAGTCATGAGGTCTTTTCTTGCCATAATCCGATCACGTCTTTCGCTCATAATGAGGAGTGAGGGGATGCATGACTCGATCATGTAAGAGATAGTGATCAATTGCTAGCTCAAGAGAGACAAACACAACATGTTTGAACAATCTAGTTAGAAGCATTCCATAAGGTAAGAGTTCCTTAGTTTTATTTCGAGTCTTTTCTATTCTTTTGAGAATGAAAAATGCTAGATTATATGGAGTGGAGGTTTCAATGCAATAAATCATATGACAAAGACACGCGGAGACATGATCCTTATGACCTCCTAGACAAATGGCATTTTTACGAATGATATCAACCAATGGTTTCATATGAGTTTGAATTTCTCGAGTTAAAATTTTATTTTGATCTACGACAACGGTTTTCTTATTTTTGGTACAAGTGACTTGACCTTGTCGAGGGACTTGAATAAGAGACTTGATGACACTTGGATAGGGAGGAGTGGTTTTGTAACGACCTTTACTAGGAGCAATTATTGACAAGTAGTCGAGTGACCACATGTCGGTGTGAGACACTTGACCTTTGAAAGGGATTTTCAAGATTTGACTGAATCCTCGAGAGTGAGAGAGAATGACTTATTTTGTATGAAAACATTGACCACAAAATGACCCTTGGAGTTATAGTTAAACGTGAGTTGACTATAAAACTCGAGAACAAAATGAGGAACAATTTGTTCGTTTATGTTCAACAAAAAATCAAAACTAATTAATCCAAACTTAGCATGGATATGACTCATGTTTTCGAAGTTTTGACTCACAACCCTACCCTCATGAAAGCACTGTTTTTCAAGGTTTGCAATGGTGTTTCTTAATGGTTGATTGAATTCATTTGATATGAGTTGGATGTAGTTACGGGTCTTTTGGTGATCTAATCTGGTGATTCTAGGCATTGTCACCTAAAACAAAAATATTATGGTCATGTTTTATAGTCTTGTACTTGTAACGTTTTACTCATAATGTTCCTAGTGTGTGCCTAAATGTGACAAATGTAGAGTAACGATTAACTCGACCTAAAAATAAAATCCTAAGAGTTAATCAAAATGCCCTTAATTTGATTTTGCTCATCCAAACATGTCGACCAATACATATGACTTATGTATCTCGACCTTTATTCATGAGATCATTATGCATGTGTTTAAAAACGTTTTTAAGTTGTATTAACAATGCATAACAACAATTTTATTATGTTCCTAACGTGAGTGATTTTGAAAATAAAATTAGGGTTTTGGTTCGAAATCAATTTTTCGACAAACTCACTAGTATATGCAAATCCTATATCTAAAGGAAGCATATTAGTTATACATTGTATCCTAGTAGTCCTAATTGTACAAAATTGAAAGAAAAATGAAAAATCCCCAATTTCAATTTTTGTGTTCATCATGAACCCTAGACTTAAATTGAAAGAAAATAAATGAAATGACTTACAATTGATGATGTTGATGATGTTAGGAATGATTATATGTGTTGATTTTATCTTCAATTAGTGTTTTAATGATTGATTTTGAGTTTTGGGTTGTTTTTGGTCGTGTTCGTCGTTGCAGCAGGGAGAGGGAGTGTTTGTTTTTTAGTTTTGAAGAAATTTTGACTAAGTATAAATTTTAGTGTCTGCTGTTGGCGGTCTTATATCGATAAGGGAGCCGCCTAAATATGCGTTGGGGCCACCTAGGATATGGGGGCCGCCCTCAGCGAGGGGTTTTCGGACTTTTAAATTTTTGACACAGATTTGCGAGGAAGAGTGACTAATTAATTTGCATTTCGCGAATTAAATTTATCTAACTAGTTTCAGATGAAATAGTTAAATTGTCACGACACGGAATGGAACGCGGACTAGAATTAGACAGAAGAAGGAGAAGCGGACTTATACGATTTATGGAATGTGTTTCATCATTCTTAAACCAATACGTAGATAGTTAAACGATTCACGTTTAAGGGGTTTCGTAAGAATGTCGGCGATGTTGTCGACGAACGGAACTTTTTCGATTGAGATATGTCCTTTCTGGACATTATCACGAAGAAAGTGGTGACGAATTTTGATATGTTTGGTTCGAGAATGTTGCACCAGATTTTTGCTGAGGTCAATCACGCCTTTATTGTCACACATGATCGGGACGTCGTCGAGTCGAACATCGTAGTCGAAAAGAGCTTGTTTCATCCATAGTGCTTGTTGACATGCCTTTCCGGCGCTTACATATTCGGCTTTGGTAGTGGATATAGCAAGAGCGGTTTGTTTCTTCGAGAACCAAGATGTCAAACAACATCCCACGAACGTACAAATACTGCTAGTGCTCTTTTGGTCCACATAATCTCCCGCATGATCAGAGTCAGCATATACTACTATTTCTATGCCGGTCCCCTTAGGATACCATAATCGTAAGTGCGTAGTGCCTTTAATGTATCGGAAGATACGCTTAACCGCTTCAAGGTGAGAGGTTTTGGGAGCCTCTTGGAAGCGGGCACAAAGGCAGACACTTAACATGATATCGGACCTACTTTTCGTTAGGTATAATAAACTACCTATCATGCCTTGATACTTGGTACTATCTACCGACTCACACTCTTCGTCCTTCGTGAGTTTGGTATCGGAGGACATGGGGGTTTTCATTGGTTTAGATTCTTCTAAGCCAAATTTCTTAAGCATTTCTTTAATATATTTGGATTGATTAAAGAAGATATCATCTTCCATTTGTTTTATTTGTAATCCAAGGAAGAAGTTAAGTTCACCCATCATGCTCATCTTAAACTCGCCATGCATGATTTTGGCAAATTCATCACACATGTCTTGACAAGTCGAGCCGAATATAATGTCGTCGACATATATTTGAACGATGATGAGGTTTGAACTTTTCTTCTTGGTAAAAAGTGTGTTATCTACCATTCCCATTTTGTATTCATGTTTAATAAGAAAAGCTTTTAATCTATCATACCAAGCTTTGGGTGCTGTGTAAGAACGTTATAAAAGATTTTCTTTAGTTTATAAACATGATCCGGTTTTTCAAAGTCAATGAATCCTGGAGGTTGTGCCACGTATACCTCCGATTTGATAAAACGTTTCAGAATGCTCTTATTTACATCCATTTGGAATAGATTAAAATATATAGCTCATAGCATTTGCTAATAGTATCCTAATTGACTCAAGTCTAGCAACTGGGGCATAAGTTTCATCATAATCGATGCCCTCTTGTTGATTATAGCCTTGAGCAACTAACCTAGCCTTATTTCGAGAAACAATACCGTTCTCGTCTAACTTATTTCTAAACACCCACTTAGTTCCTATAATTGTCATATTCCTAGGTTGTGGAACTAACTCCCAAACGTCGTTAGCAATGAATTGATTTAATTCTTCTTGCATAGCGACTATCCAACTATCATCCGTTAAGGCTTCATTCACATTCTTAGGTTCTATAGTTGATATAAAACAAAAGAAGTTACTTTGGTTTTAGGCTTGTGATCTAAGGGTTATTTGGTTAAGGTTTCCTATGACATTTTCTAATGGATGGTTCCTAGATTCCTTAATATTGACTATTTCATCAATCTCTAAAGTTTCATCCTTAATGTCATTTTCTAGGTTTTTCTTTTCGGTAACCTTATTTCTTCTTCTTCATCTAAGTCATCATCCACCAAGGGTGATGTCTTAGAGGGTGGAGGAGTTTCATCGAATGTCACGTTGAGTGATTCTTCGACTTTCCTAGTATGTTTGTTAAGGATGATGTAAGCTTTACTATTTTGCGAGTAACCTAAAAAGATACCTTCATATGACTTTGGGTTAAACTTTGTAAGGTAGTCTTTAGTGTTTAAAATGAAGCACTTGTTTCCAAACACTCTAAAGTAATCTAGAGTAGGTTTCCTACCTTTTAAGAGTTCGTAAGGTGTTTTTCCTAAGATGGCTCTAATTAGGATTCGATTGAGGATGTATGTTGAAGTATCTACTACGTTACACCAAAACTTTTGTGGTAACGATTGCTCATTCAACATAGCCCTACTTATTTCTTGAAGTGTCATATTTTTCCTTTCAACCATGACATTTGATTGAGGAGTGCGTGAAGCTAAGAAGTTATGTGTAATTTCATTAGCATTACAAAACTCTCCAAATTTTACTTCATTATCAAATTCCCTACCGTGGCTCTTACTAAATATTTTGAATTGATCGAAGGCTTCAGTTTTGTCCTTAAGGAATCTAGTCCAATTGTACCTAGAGTAGTCATCTACTATGACTAAGGTGTGGCGGTTTCCTCTGTAACTCCGTACGGCGGATGGATCGAAGAGATCCATATGAAAGAGTTTAAAGAATCTAGTCATTGAGACTATATTCTTAGCCTTGTAACTAGCGTGATCTTGTTTTCTAATTTTGAAAGCATTACAAAAGTGTTGATCAAACTTAAGCTTAGGTAAGTTTCTAACTAATTCCTTAGATGCTAACGATTGAATAAGACACATATTTGCGTGACCTAATCTTCTATGCCACAACGTGGAATTTTCATCAATCATTGCTAGACAAATTTGGTCTTTAGGCTTATTTCCTAATTTCATCACATATAAGCCTTTCTTCCTAATACCTCTACCTATGACCTTACCATCCTTAGTGATTTCACTATCATGTTCAAAGAAAGTTACTCTACACTTATTATCACATATTTGTCCTATACTTAACAAATTGAATCTTAAGTTATCTACATGTTCTACATTATCTATTTTGAGAGAGTCATTCGAAATCTTATCTTTGCCAATGATGTTACCGAGACGATTGCTACCAAAAATGACATTACCTTCGTTGTATGCCTTGTAGCTTGAGAAGAGCTTTCGGTTACCCGTCATGTGTTTGGAGCATCCGCTATCCTTTATCCACTCATCGGGTTCCAAGTCGACTCCAAGGCATATTTATTTATATAAGACAATACCTCAAACCTTTGGTCCCTAATATATCATGGGTCCAAAGTTGTTAGTGCTAAACATCCCTTGTATTTGATGCAATTGGTTAGGATGTGGGAATGGAAGACACATTTCCCATGGCATGTAACTTTGACGTTGGAAATTTTTCCAAGTTACAAGAAAGCCACGAGGTTGATTTTGTCGACCAACGTTTCTTTTTGGTTGTGGTGTCTTTGGACGAGGATAATTATTGATGACTCTTCTAGGTGGTGGAGTTTTTGATCTAAGATTAGGTTTTGAAAATCCAACTCCGGGTTTTGACAATGGCTTATAAAATTGTTTAACTTCATTATCACTAGCAACGGGACAAACTAATTGGTTAATTATTTACTCACACTTCTTATATAATACTTGCAAAGTATTATACATTTCATATTAATCTTTGGATTGTTTGTCTTTATTATATAATTTACGATACGAATTATATACTTTTTCATTTTGCATAAGTAATATATATGAGATATATTACATACTTTGCGTTACTTTCGATTTATTTTATTTAACCAACCACCCAAACCAATAACATCTGGAAATCTAAATCTTTATCAACGTGTGGCGTTGACGTAAACACATTCATCGTAACCCATTGCATCACTCTAGAGTAGGGGGATATATGCCATTAGGATAAAACCACACTTATTGGTCGAGCTCAGTTCTGGTTTTCTGTTTGTGCAGTGCATTAATATGTGCAGTTCTGCAAATCGTGCTACAACATGAATGTGAGTTTGTAGCCCCCATGTTTTACTTGTTTTACATATATTTTTGGGGTGAGAACATGCTTGTTTGCAAATGCGTTTACATGGTTGATTACAAATTGGTTGCATACTCATTTACATAGTTCGCTATGGGATACATTATTTGACTTCATTTTTGGTCACAAATACATACTTTACTTTTGAAATGATTACGGATTAGCTTAAGCGGATTGAACTGATAACAACAAGTTACTGCCAGGGTGTTCTTGGAGAGGACACCGGTAACGGGAGTACATATTTTTACGTTACTGCCCGGGTGTTCTTGGAGGGGACACCGGTAACGGGAGTACATATTCTTTAAATAAATGCCCGGGATATTATGGAGGGGTCACACTGTGTATGGGTACATACAAGTCTACGTCACAGCTTCATGAACTGTAAATCACTTGGAGGGTGAGCGCGAATGTTATGAAATAGATCTATTCGGGTGTGAATCCCCGTTCGGGTGATTAGCTATCACTGGGCAACGAACGTTATAGCATGTTGTCCACGCGAATGTTATAAAATAGATCTATTCGGGATTGACAATCCCCGTTCGGGTGATTAGCTATCACTGCACAAACAAAGTTATAACATGTCTCAGTTACAGATTGTTAAGTCTACAGGGCTAACATTAAAATTATACTGATATACTTGCGCGTTGTCTTGAATAAAGTTGGCAATACATACTTTGAACAAAGGTGGTTCAACTATACATACGTTTTGGTGACTATTTGGGGATTTAAATGGTCATGCATGCTTTACAATTTTTGATTTCTAAAAATCATACATACATTTTGGAAGTTACATTTACGGATTTACGCGGTCATACCTACTTCACGGAACTTTGTTTCATACATTTTATACTTGCAAAATCCTATGACTCACTAAACTTTATGATTGAAACTTTTAAGCATGTTTTCTCAGGTGAATTAGATGCTTGGATTATTTGATGTGCATTGGAGTTTAAACTGACAAGATTTCATTCATGGATTTCTACATACATACAAGTGATCAAATCTTGTTGTGTTAATTTCAAGCTTTTCATTGTGATGGCAATTATGGGGACAAAGAACATTATATCAATTTAAGGTAATCAACGAGATTACTTTTCAAACGAACATTTAGAGGTCGTTTCTTGTATCTAGCGTGTGTATATGAATGTAACGCCACAGGACACATTTTGCTTGCGACATATTTTGGAGGTGTTACAGCCGACTCACACTCTTGTCTTTGTAAGTTTGTAAGTTCTCTGAAAAATGTCGTGGGCAAGTCCTAAAATGTTTTTGTATAAGTCGACACCTAAATCTTATGAAATGGAATCGGGGCCTTGAAATAATGAAAGTAGACATGTTTAGTTTCGTTTAGAAAGTTTCCCAAGAAAATCAGATTTAAAACGAGTTAGATACGCTCAATTTTAGTTAGGATTTTAACTAAATAAAACTTATTTTTAGTTTACTTTCAATTGAAGTGTTAAAATCGTTTTTCTTAACTTTTGACATATATAATTTTATAAACACCACACTACGAGTATATATGAGTGGCATCACATTGTGTAACTCATATTCATATGTACGCATGGAATTTTCTTAAGCGACTTATTTTATTAGGTTGCGGTTAGGGTTTCGTGCATCGTTTTCTGTGCATCATTTTCCGTGCTCATTGTTCTTTTCCCGATATTATCAATTACTTAAGGTGAGTTCATAGCCCCATTTTTATACGAGTACAATGATTTACAGCTGTTAGGGTGAGAAATATGCATTGTTTTACATTTGGACGCAAGTACACTTTTAAACAAATTACGAGTTTACCTAAGTAGTCATAACCCACTATGCCCATGAATCATGAACTGTCAATTACTTGGTGTAAGCGCGGGTGTTATAAATAGATCTATTTGGGATTGACATCCCCGTTCGGGGTGAGTAACGCTTACTAGGTTTGATGGATTAAACCAACGGACGTATACCATGTCGGATATGGGATGTTGCGGGTTGAACATCTACACGAGCACATTGTTGGCATTAATTTACAATTCATACATGTCGTAGCTTCAATGTCATGAGCTTAGGGAAGCATAATTACATTTTTGTGATATTGTATGTGTTACAATAGTCATGCACTTTGAAATCTTACCGTCCTACTTTATACATTGCTTAAACCTGTGAATTCACCAACTTTATGTTGACGTTTTAAAGCATGTTTTTCTAAGGTCAATAAGGCAAGATATAAGGATACATTGGTGGTCATCATTTTGGAGTCACATTATCACAAAGATTTAAGTGCATCAAATTTTGGAGTATTTGTTATATATTTAAAATCTTTATATTTGCAAGAATGAACAAGTTAAGCTTCGGGCTTTTGTAACAAACCAGTTTATTAAATCCAATGTATCATTTTTAAACGACTCATATAGAGTTCGTTCTCATATCTTGTGTTATTGATCTATGAAGTAACGCCCGGACCCTTATTCCGTTGCGACCTAATTTGTGGATGTTACAGATTTTACCTTCGAAACCTTGAAGAAATTATATGAAAACTTGTGGGCTGAGATGATCTTGAACTTTTATAGCTGTGTCTGAGTGACAACAAAGCCAAGAAACTTGTTATGGATTAACAATACTAGATTTATGTATACAAATCATTTAACATCCCCAAATTTACACGCAGCGGAACCAACAATTTGGGTGTTAAATAATAGTACAATAGTCACAAGAAATAAAGAACGACTCAATGAGACATTTTAAAAACAAACAACCATTCCATTCCATTATTATCAGAGTTTAAAAGCGTAGTCCCAAAAGATCGTTACCATACAGTACATAAGTTTTATAAGTAATAAACAGTTGAAAAAGGGGTTGAACACAAGCATTATAATATTCATAAGCATCATATAGACTTGTTGATCAGACAAGCTAATAACCAACAGTTGCATTGAGCTCGCGACACCGATCCCATTGACTAATTCCATAAACAAATAATAATAACACAAAGAATGCCCCCAGGCTAGGTATTTCGTCAGATACCTAATAAAATCTCCATACAATATGTCCGTACATTGGGAGTGCTCACTTTCCGGATTCAAACTTCCCAAAAACCGAACCGGGTTGTCAAGCCCATAGCGCTATTAATTGTATGAGCGGCTGCCCATCATAGGCAGTTGACGGCTCACGATTGGGGTCTTATGACGAAAGGTACTCAAGCAACAATATATTCACATACGGGTCCAAGCATACAAGAAGAAAAACTACTTGTGTTCGTTTTATAAAAACTAGCATGCATCTCCCTCGCGGGGTTTAAGAAAAATATTTGAAAAGCGAGGCTATGAACTCACCGAGATATCAAAGAGATCAGAAGTATAATAAGTCTTGAACAAGAGAAAATCCCTTACGCACCACCTAAAATACGTGACGCGTCTTAGTATAATATACAAGTAAAAATAATACGTAAGAAAAGTTTGACGAATATGTTCCTAAGATATGCGCAACATGGCTTCTTGACTTAACTAAAGTATTTTGACTCCCAAATTGACATATGACCTGTTCTTATATGTAATTAAACATCTACCAAATTTCGCCGTCTAATTCCAATTTTAGGTATGATTATCTACACATTTGCCATTTTTAGTCAAGACGTAAAAGTCGCAATTCTGGAATTAGCTCATGTTTAGGGGCCTGTATCTACCAATCTATAAATGGTATAAACTCAAGGTATTCACCCTTGGAAAGCCCTTGAAGTCTAGTTTTCAAAACATTAAGCCAATCACTCATACCATTTACCAATCCATGGGAAATAGATTTTTACTAACCCTAAGTCAAAACAGAAAGTTGACTGAAATTTTTCACTTTATGAAAAAGTCCATAAATCATAATCTATGATAGCAATGAATGTGGGGCCAATTGCTATAGCTTCCTTAAGATGTCTACCACTGACCCAAACTTTAAAACCTAACCCTTTATTGCAAAAATATGGAGTTTAACTCGTTTTCTTATCATAGGTCCAGATTTGACCTACTTTCTTATTTTGACCATATCTCCTTCATCCCAAGGAGTTGGTTGGGCATCCAACTATCCTATGATGCCAAGACATATATCTATCCAGCAATATAATTTAATCATAGGTTCCAGGCCAAAATATTTCAGCTACAACACGTTTTTGCTACTGTTTCAAAACTGTCCATACCAAACCCTTTCAAACCTATTCTAAATTCACTCAAAACACTTTCAACTCTTATGCCAAGCCACAACACATATCCTAAACATATCCCATACTCATCAATATATATTTTTATAGCAAGTAATAATATCAAAATAATCTTATAAGAAAAATTTAGGAAAAGTAAGAAAGATGGCTTACTATAATGATCACCCAAAATAGTTATTAACAACAAGTTTTCCTAGCCACCAAACTTTACTAGGACATCATTTCCTTGACATGCATAACCATCTTCACACTAACTTTTTAAATCAGCCCCAAAGCCTATAGATGATAGGTTTTATGGTATATAAATGGAGCTTGGAATGTGAGGAATTAAATGGTGTAAATATAACAAGTGATTGTAATGGAAATTTTTGTATGAATTAAGGGTTTTGTTGGTAAAGGTGTACGGCAAGAACAAGGAGGGGGAGAGGGCAATCTATCAAAATTGGTTAACTATGAGAAAAATGGGTCAATGATGGTTTATATAAATTTTGACCATGCATGATACAAAAAAAAGAAGACAAGTGTCTTGCCCCATTTCTCTCATCATGCCACGCCACATATGAGTGGTATAAGTGGCATGTTGTGTTGGATTAATAGTTATTTTGATGTTTAGGGTATAAATTTTAAGATAGGTGAGTAGTTTTGAGGCTAACGGGTATCGACGTAAAATATAACGAGAGTTAAGGCGGAACCACGAAGTAAAAACGAATACGATAAAAATAATTCTACATTAAACGGAATACTTTTCTGAAAAGTTTAATTTACGTAAGGTTCAAGACGGATAATTGTTTTAAGCATAGCTCGTAATTAATTAAAACGGCGATTTCAATAAAATGTCTAAATGTAAATAAAAGTAACTTGTTTAAAATTTATAAATTAATTATGAGATTAGAAATAGTAGTGACCTTAAATACGGGGGTTTACAAATCATGATTTTAATCAAGATTTTTGGTGTGTTTGTGTTCTTGACCGGCCTCAAGAGAGAAAGGAGAGGAGAGAAGTGTTTTTGAAAACACTAAGAAGAATGAGAAAATAAAGTGTGTGAGAGAGAGAAGAGTGCAAGTATTGAAAAGAGAAACAAAAAGATGGTTTTAGAAAAGTGTAAGAATAAGTAAAGTGTGTAAGTGGTTTTAGTGATAACAGGGGGTGAGGGTGGGGGCGGCCTATATTTTTAAAAAAAGAATTTATTTAAAATTTTATTTTGTAGATAATAATTATATAGTTTGTGTAAAATAAAATGTAAGTGTTATGGTATAAGTGTTAAGATGTAATGTGTAATGTTGTGGAATGTAAAAAGTGAACAAAAATATAATATCTAAGGAAATATGTTCAAATTAGTTAAAATTTAGTTTATTCTAATATACCGACATTTATTAAACTTAGTTTGAGCATATCGTTGACCATTAAGACTATTTCCTAAAATCGTTGGTTGAAGGTGCGTTCATAAACTAGGGTTCCTAAAAATAAAAACTTATGCACAAAATGAACAGACTAAACGTAAAATGAACCCAACTCAAGTAGAATAAGACGAGGACGTTTAAAAACATTCACGGTTGCTAACCCCAAATTGACGGTTGCCACAAAGGTGCTCCCAATTTAGAGGAAGATTTGGAGTTGGTTGGGTCTTGCATCTCCTATATTCTTTTTGTCATTCTCCATCATGGACATTGCGCTTGGAATATTAGTTTCAATAGTTGCTCTAACACGAACAAGGTTTTACAAGGGGTTATTCGATATGCCTTGTGGGCCGTTTAGAAATGGCGAAACAAAGTTGCTAACGCCGAGCAGGAGATTGTTGATAGTGTTAGAAATGAAGACGTCTTCCCCTTCATACAACGGATTTCAAAAGTCTGGATCTCGGCTCGCCTAAACTCGACCGTCCCAAACTGGAGCAGTTGGATTGCTAAGTCGTTTGACTTATTTATGTAGTTTGGTTTGGTTCTGTTTGTTTGGGTTTTCGCGCTTGTGGGTGTGTCTTAGGTGCCTGATGTCTTTTTCTTCTATGTTTCTTGAAACATTTGTATTGTTTTAGTGGTCTCCTCCTCGGAGCCACTATTCTAATGTCTATTCGTCTCTGCCTTTCAAAAAAAAATCATTGAACCATAAGGACCATTTATGTAATTTACTTTGTTTCTTATTTTTTAGGAATTATGTATCTTGAGGCAACCTAAGTATTGAACAATTTTCTTTTAGGCTATGGGTGTATCAAAATTAACTTCTAGGTCATCAGTTTATGTGTTTTCTTTTGTTTATATTGATTTTGGATAATTTTTCTTAAAAATATTTAAAACAACACGAATAAAGCAAAAAACCAACATATTAAACAACACAGATAACTATTAAAATGTATAATATCAGTTTTAATCAGTTTTTAACTGCAACTTTATTTAGTAGAAAGTGATTTAGGACAATCTAGATAATGTTTTACGTTTTAATTTTTAATTGTATTGTTCGATATGTTTAAAGTTAGCTTTATTTTTGAAATTGTGTAAATTTCTGGAAAAAATTGAACTAAATTGGTATAAGCATAAATAAACACATATTTGAATGACCCATAAACTTAAAGAAATAGATGGCATAAAAGTAAAAGGTTTAATAGTTGGACCACCATGAATATATAATCCTTATTTTGTATGATGTCTAAAATAACTCAATAGAGCTCGATGATTTACCAGCTAACAATGTGTTTCGTTTAGTATGTATATAATACGACGACTATTTTACTTGACAAGTGTACAACCTATATATAATGCAACCAAACCTATATGCTACAACTCGATGGTGAACGAAAGATAATATATTTTATATGCATGTATGTGGAATGGTATATGTTATTACTTGCAATTTGTGAACCCACTACTAGAGATTTTATTTCAATGGAAATGACAACACCCCTTTCGTGTTTTTCCTATCATGCCTTCCATCATAATATTTTAGGGTATACGTGAACATTGATCATATAATCCGTAGATAAGATAAAAGAGACATATGATAACAGAAAATGTTTTATAATGTATATGTTGAACCACTATTGCCAAGTACGGAGTACATAAAGTCTACATGTATAGTTTTCGTTTGATCATATTTTGTAACATAAGCATCCCGAATGTAAATAAGTCTTTAATGACTTATCGGTTTTGCCACATCATTTATTCATGTATTTATTTATCAAAAAGCCGTTCTTATAAAACACGTAAGTCATCAATAATTAAGAGCTCGTTTGGTTTGAAGATGGGTTTAGGATTAGGAATTGGATTTGAATTTAAAGTTGGATTAGGATTTAAATTTGGGTTTGATGAAAAAAAAGAAAATATAAAAGTTGTTTGGTTTTTATAAGAAATAAAAATTAAGTTTATTAGTTTAATAATAAAATATAATAAAATAATAAATAAGGCCTACCTATAAATTATTGTAATAAAGTATAGTATTTAAAATAAAATATATATTATTAAGATGAGTCACTGGATAAACAAAAAAAAGGAAAAAAATAATAAAAAAAGAAAGTGAGTGGGTGTGTCAGTATGTATACCGAGTAAGTATCCAAGATTTGCTCATCCCCTTATTCAAGGTTCTCAGACCCAATTTTAAACACCATGCACCTCAACCAAACAAATTATTTTACTTTGAGCCTTATTCCCATATGCAAACACCTCACACCAAACAGACCCTAAGTCTTTAACAATACGTTTTATTTGCAAATAAAGCTTTTTCAATATGTAGACAAATACCAAGTCTTGTAAATCAGCATCGTCTTCAAGGCAATAAACTTTTTTAAATGACCTTATCAAATAGTTGGAGCATCTACATATTGGCAATGAGCTAATTGTTGAATCTTCTATTGATTTGTCTTTCTTTGTTAAGCTTATAGAAGATGTGTTGCAATATTTGTTCAGCCCCTTCATCCAATTCATCACGACTTTCAACAGTAACCTTGGCAGATGTAGTAGGTACTTCCTCATGCTTATAAACCGCTCGGTTCTCTATAGGCACCTCCATTTCTATATCCACATACTAAAACATTTGAGGCATTCTTACGCGACTAAATGAGGCATTTGTCGGAGACATGTCATCGGGGTAAAGTTTCCCCGATGACACGTCATCGGGATAGTGCCCACGAGGATACCTTGTCGGGAAAGTCAAATCTGGCAAGTTTCCCCGACTCCTATGTGGGGCCAACACATTTTCTGTTAGAAATACGAAAAGTATCTGTCACTTCCAAGTTGTAATAGTCTTAGCTCGTAGTTTATGTAATAATTAGATTAGTAATCTAGTCTGGCCCATGACCCATGGGAAGTCCATTAGAACCCATGGGCCGGCCACAATAGGAAGTATATAATCCCTCTCCAAGGCTAGGAGAGGGGTTGGTTGTTCCATTTTGTAACATTTCATCATAATACACTTCATCCATTTTCCATCCATTCTATCTCTAACTTCACAACCCACATCTCACTCTTGTTCTTGGTTTGATCATAAGATTACTTGTTTCTACAAATGGTATCAAGAGCCATGGAGTGGTGTGTTTAGTTTTTGTGTTTGATTTGTGTTCAAATACCTTTACAAAGAGCAAAATAATGATTCAAATTTTTTGGCTTAAAAACCTTAAAGTTTTCATTTTTATTGTTCCTATAAGATTAGTAACACTAGTTGTACAAGAATTTTTTGCTAAAAAACATTAAAAATGTGTTTTTTAAAGTTTTGAAAATTTGTGTTTCGTAGTAGTTGGGACCGAACGAGTAGGACCGAACAAGGAAACCGAACGAGTAAGCCGAACAAGTCAACCGAACTAGATAACCGATCGTAATCACCAAACTAGAATATTCTAGTTTGAACCGAACGAGAGGAATCAAACTAGTGACAACCGAACGAGTAGGACCGAACGAGTAGGACCGAACTAGTTAATTTCTGTCAACCGAACTAGTGAAACCAAATTATGTTTAAATTTAACAACTCATTTCTAAATTATGCGGTTATTTCTTTGACTTCTAAAATCCCGTGAAACAAACACTTGTTTTCTCGGTTTTGTCTAGAATTGTAAAATCCCATGTAGTTTCATTTCAAGACTCAAACAATCACGTAACCAAACACAACTTCTTTCTATCACCGATCGATTAATTTGTAATCTTTTTGATACCACAATGACGACTCTTACTGATAAGTCACTTCTTTCTGGAGGAGACAACAAGCCACCGATGCTTGAAAAATACTTGTATGATTCATGGAAAAGCAGAATGTAATTGTATATGATGAATAGACCACATGGAAGAATGATTCTTGCCTCTGTTGAAAAAGGACCACTTGTTTGGCCTTCAATCACTAAGGATGGAGTAACTAGGCTTAAGGAATATGTCAAACTGACTCCCGCTGAAGCCATTCAAGCTGATTGTGACATCAAAGCAATAAACATCATTCTCCAAGGCCTTCCAACTGAAATCTATGCTCTTGTGAGTCAACATCATGTTGCGAAAGATCTTTGGGAGAAGATCAAACTGCTAATGCAAGGAACGTCGTTAACAAAACAAGAACGAGAGTGCAAGTTGTATGATGAATTCGATAAGTTCACCTACAAGAAAGGAGAGACACTACATAAGTACTACTTGAGGTTCACTCTGTTACTCAATGATATGAACATCTACAATATGCCATTGGAGCAGTTTCAAGTCAACACCAAGTTCTTAAACACTCTTCCTGATGAATGGAGCAAATTTGTTACTGATGTTAAATTGGTCAAAGACTTGCATACTACCAATGTTGATCAGCTTCATGCTTACCTGCAACAACACGAAAGACATGCAAATGAAGTTCGTTTGATGCATGAACGCAACTCCGATCCTCTTGCTTTAGTTGCATCTCACCAATTAATTCAGCCAGCTTATCAGTCTCATCTACACACTCACCCAAAGTCTCTATCTCAACATCATGTTTCACCGTATTAGTCTTCACAGTTTGTTACACCTTATCAGACTCAACAATTCACAACCAGTCAATCAACACCTCTTTCAATCACTTATCCATCAAATGAGTACCAATCCTCAGTTCACCACAACGTTTATTCTCCACAATCATCCATCCCACAATTGGAATATGCTCCCACAACTTACCAACATCAACAATCTGAATTTTCCCAACCAGACTCCGGTCTAATTGTTCCAGTGTTCCAGAAAGGGGATGATCCAATTGATGCGATCAATCACATGATGTCATTCTTAACTGCTGTTGTCACATCCCGGTATCCTACTACCAACAATCAGCTAAGGACTTCGTCAAACCCTCGTCAACAAGCTACCATCTATGATGGAAAAGTAAATGTGCAACCTGTTCAAAGGAGACAAACTACTTATGCTTCTGGAACAACGAGAAAATACATGTAACACCCCCAAAATCAGGTAGCAGCGGAATGGTAACAATGGGGTGCTACTTCAAAGTACAACAATCAAGATATAGG
>BQNB010076676.1:0-31088 GCA_026074375.1 Tanacetum coccineum
CTTAAACACAAAAACTAAACACACCACTCCATGGCTCTTGATACCAATTAAAGAATACAAGTAATCTTTGATATGAGATGGGAAGGAACTTAGTGAGAGAGAGTGGAAGGAAGGATGTATTCTAGAGAGAGAAAGTAAGAAACATGTAATTCATAAGTGAAATGAGAATACAAAACCAACCAACACCCTCTCCAAGGCATGGAGAGGGTATTTATACTACAATATTGGCCGGCCATGGGCCTTGGGAGGCTTTCCATAGGCCTTTGGGCCATATTAGCTTATCATACTAGACATTGACTAACTACAGGCTTTGACTAGTTAATATTGGAAGTGACCGAGACTTTTCTTGATCCTAACACTTTAGCCACAGAAAATGATGATAAATTCCCATGTCTATCACGCCTATATCTTACATCAAGCCGCAACAAGTCGAGAGCAGGAACATTTAGCACCCCTAAATCTGGTGCTTTGTTTAGCCAAGGCTGAGGCCATGTCTACGCCCTATTCGACACCAAAATCTACCACTTTATTATTTAAATGAAACCCCTCCCTAGTAATGTCTCTTGGAGTAAGAAAATTAATAAGCGGGCGCAGGATGAGCACCAATTGTCATACCAAATCGAAGTGGAAGCTCCATTTCCCAATTTAATCCAAAAGAATGGTTTCACAAGGTCACAGAGTTGTGGTAATATGTAACTAATTCGCTCAATTGCTCGGTCATGACGAGTATTCTATCATAAGCTTGGCAAGGATACACATCTCCACCACTAAATCCAAGGAGTAACAAGTTTATAAAGGTAAATATGGGTTTTTGTATGGAAAGGCGTACGGTTTGATCATTCTACAATCTTTCACCAGAAGTACCACTCCAACAAGGCAGCTGAAGCACACATACACACCCGGAATGCCGGGATAGACATGTGTGTTCGATCACATCCCCATTTGAATTTAACCAACGGTTAGGATGAAGAATGATATAGGGTAGGAACCTTCTAACTTTCACCAAAAGTCATAAACCAACAAGGTAGCTGAGACATGCATACATGGCCGTAACGACGGAATAGACATGCATGCTCGATCACATCCTCATTCGCGTAAAACCTATGGTTAATCATTAGGTGAGAGGGAAGAAAATTGTTGTTTAAATAAAAATCAAGAAACAAATAGATTAAAACTTAAGATACAAGTTGCTAGACACTTATTTCCCGACCGTTACCATGATTAAGACACAACTATTTACAACGTCTTGATCATAGATAAAAAACAACAACCTAAGTTGGCGTTCCCATAACGATCAACTTCCCAATCATCCTAAAACTTTACATACTTTACAAGGCAAGTGGCGATATCTTCCACTTTCTACAATACTCTACATTGTTGTTTTTAGATGAATCAACGAATAATCGATCCTTCGTATAATTCCTTGGGTAATGCTTTTTGCGAAACGATTATCTGCAAACTTTCTTTCCCTCTCTCTCTTTTTTCTCTTTTTTTAAACAATACTTCAAATCTCGGTGTAGTTTCACCATTTTCACCATCATAATAATTCTGGATAATTCCTTCGGTAATTTCTTTGTTCTTCGGTTTCACCAATAATTATGACGGTAGTAAAATCACATGAGCTTTGACTACTAATATACATTCCCATTTGCAATGTGCAAATTTCCAATCGCACCAAAGATAGAAAATGACACAAGACTCAGGAAATACAAACTTTACACTTTAAGCAACTAGCAACTATAAATTAAACTTTAATCTAACAGGGTAGGTTAAGGTGTAAGGGTGTAACGAAACAAATAGTTGGTGTAAATTCCTAAAGGATTGGCTCTACGGGTTGTTCTAGTAGATCATCACTCTAAAGATGAGAGTATAAGGGTTTAACGGGAGGTTAACTAACCGGTGTAGTTAGTTAATAAACAACATGTATAGGCGATTTGGTTGTAATCCTAAGATTTACCAATTTAAACAAGTTACTCTAATTAAATCTATAATACTCATTATTGTGGTCTCGAATAGATATACCAAGCCAAGTTCTAAAGTCTACAACATCACCGGCACACTCATATTTTGTGGATTTTGGGTAAACATTTGGAAACGGAAAGGTTAAATCCTCACAATATCTAACAAGGGTTATTGTGTGCGGGTTATGTAACAAGTAATTTCACAAAAGTATGCTTGAATTTTTTTTAAATTTGAGCATAATTTAAGCTTTTTATTGTGAAAAATAGGACAAGTAAACATTCTAATTCCATCCCCCCACTTGAATTATACAACGTCCTCGTTGTATATATAAAACATTAAATACGGGAATTTAAAAAGAATTAGAATGAGAAACTCCCCTGATTTTTGCTCGGTAGATTCTCCAATTTGCGTTTATGAGCAAGATTTTGTGTTGAACAGCCGTCTTGAGGTTTCAAGACTCCAACACTTCAAGATTTCCAGATTCGTAAATTCTCCACCAATATTCGTCGATATTTCCTTCATGAGGTCCTGCGTAAAATATAGGAAAAACAGGTGCATTCCTATCTTGGTACCTATGGTTAATTTAAACTAAACTAAAACAAACTAAATACGGGTCAGTCTGTGGATACGACGTATCAAATAATTGAATACGGCGTATTCGCAGAACTGACAATAATGTTTTTAAAGTGCATAAAAAAATAAAGAATGATATGGAGCGGATACGCCGTATTGAAGTCTGGGAAGACAGACTCGATAACAAAATTAAATAACATTCCGGGTTGTCTCCCGGGAAGCACTTTTGTTTACAGCGAAGTCTTTAAGTTAGACTTTTCTTCAGCTTCCTTTTTATTCCAACTCATGCACGCTGATGTGCCCGCGTGTGAGCCATTCTTCCATCTTCGCATCTCGAATGTAATCGGGTCCCAGATTCAAAACTCCTTTGTAGAACCCCTTAAGCTTTTGGTATGCATGCGAGACTCCGTTCATCACATCCTTCTCATTCACCTTTAGTAATGGTGATATCTTATTGCATTGCTCATTAGTGTGGTGTTTAAACCTCGGATGTGATCACACCATTTGGTAAGTTACTTCATCATCACCTTTGTAAAGGGTAATCATTCCTTAGAACCGTTTTGCTTTAATATCAGCTTCTCTTAAGAATGGTTCACCAAAAATAACATCGCCCATTCCTTCATCACGATAAGCATCCATATTTTCTAAAACTGCAAAATCTGTCATCACAGAAAAAGTTCCAACAAAGATAGGCACATTCATTAAGGCTCCTACAACATTATTCCCTTTGTACACCATCTTATTTTTCATTATTGAATTGTGAAATTTTCTTGACATCATGTTGACATACAATAACGGGAAAAAGTTGGCGTGAGTAAATTCAAATCCTATCATGCATGAAAACTTTAAGTTGTGAGCGCAATCTATATGGATTTTCTTATCGTCATCACAATAACTAGGGTAATCATCAATTCCTGTATCAAGATCTTCATTCCTAGTTCTAAATTCCTCAATTACCTCACCTTCCTCGATGGTGGGCATCAAATCATTTCCTTGATTTCTTCTAAGCTCAAATGGTTCATTTAGATCATTTAATTCAATGTAATCTTCCAGGAAAGGGTCTAATGATCTATTAATCACCAAAGTTTCTCCCATAAGCCTAGCTTCTAAATCAAGCTCCATTCGTTCTCTCAAACTTAGCATGTAGACCCTCTTAATTATACTACTAGCAGGTTTAACACTTTTGAAAATAATCTTTTCTTCCCCAACTCTTAAAGTAATTTTTCTTTTATAAACATCAATCTTAGCACGGGCGATAGAAAAAAATGATCTTCCGAGGATCAAGGGCACTTTGATATCCTTGGGCATATCTAGAATTATAAATTCTATTGGGAAAAAAATTTACCAATACCTACTAGCACATTTTCAGCTATTCCTTTTGGATATTTCACTGTCCTGTCTGCCAATTCAACTATCAACTTAGTGTGAGCTAATTCGCCTAATCCTAAGTTAAGGTAGGTCGAGAGAGGCATAACACTAACGCTAGCTCCTAAGTCAACAAGGGCATTATCAAAACACATTATTAATAAAGCAAGGTAAAGTGAAACTCCCTAGGTCTTTCTCCTTTCGGGGTATAGAATTATTGATATGTGAAGCTTTTGAGTGAGCTTCCGAGAATTGCGGTCCATATGATCCCTTCTTTTCTTCACAGTAATACCCATTTAAACGACTTAGAAACGGAATCGTCGTATGTCTTGTCTCGTACATGATGTGTCTCGGTTTGTCTAGTGGATATGACGTATAGGTTTAGATCCAATACGGCATATCGGGTACGCTTCAGTAGGTCGAAATTGAATTGACTTGATCTCTCGGGTTTGCTTCAGTTAGGTAGTAGCTTCTAAATCTCTTTCCTGTAGTACCTTGCTCATTTGTCCGATTTGAATCTCCAAAGTTTTAATCAATGCTCCTTGGTTTCGAATGGCGGCATCCATTGATGCTCGGATTTCTTTAATCAAATTGGAGTTTTCTTTATGTCTCTTTGCTGATTCATACATAAACTTGCTCAGGGTAATATTCCATAAGATTGCCTTTAGTTCTTGGTAACGAAGATTGCGTTGTTCCTTTGTAGAATCCTGGAGCTGTGCTCTATATACCCCTCTTGAAAAGGTCCCCAATTGCGTTTAGGAAGGCTTCTTTGTGGGTTTTCCCTTTTCTTTGAGTGGGAAATCTTTGGTGTTAATGGGGTCCTTTGCATAGTTCGCATCCAACTTTAGTAGCATATACTATTTCATTTGCTTTCTTGATCTCTCTTCTAAGATTATTGAGTTGTGCTTGTATAGCTGCCAATTCGTTAGAAGTTTCAGTACTTCTTGACCTAGATGTTCCAATGTGCCATTTGTATGAGAGTATTTCAGCTTTTTCTTACGTGGCTACTTGGCATCAAGCAGCAGTTCTTAGATGGGTTATTGCATCTTTTGAATCAAGAAATCTATCGTGTAGGAATTCCCAATTCCATTATAGAACCCCCCCAAAACCCCACCCCCTCACAAACCCATTCTCCACCACAAACAAATTACCTCCTGCATCTCTGGTAAATAGTTTGAGGGCACTTCATCAGAGTTTTTTTAAATAGGCTCCTATGCTTGGTAATAGGTTTTTCATCTGGTTCTTGTTGAAAGTTGTTGATTTCCTCCATTTTCTTTCCAGTTTAAGCAGGTGGACAATATTTGTTCAAAAATTTTGTTTTAAGACCATCCCAAGTTGTAATTGAACTAGTTGGTTCGTTTCTTAGCCAATGACTTGCGGCTCTAGTTAAGGATATAGGGGAATGTCTAAGCTTCACTTGTCTATAGTTAATATTTGGAAATTGAATAGATTGACTGATCTCAAGAACTTTCTCAATTGTTTCGTTCGCATCTTCATGATCAAAACCGCTTGAAGGTTTGGTACGTAGTTCTTTGAGAAATTGGCCTTTTAGTTCAAAGTTATCCTTGTCTTCAATATTAGGCCTAGCAACTCCCGATCCATAATTGGATCAAGTTTTGATCATGTACTGCTCCATGGTTTCCACCATTGTTTCCGCAACTTCTTCCTCTGAGTTTTCTTGGTCATAAAATAAATTGAAATCAGGTGATCTCAATTCATCAAGACTTAGTGTCTTGAAGGTGACTTCCTAGTATACGATCAAAAATCTCGTTTCTGGTTCCTTGAAGGTGTGATTAGTTTGTTTCGTTGAACTCATTGTCATGCACTACCTAAAATATGGGATAAACAATGGTAGGATAGGGTTTTTAGATGAATTATTTATCAGACAATCTATCGAATTTTAGAAAATTTCAATGTTTCTAGCATGATTAACATGTTTTGTACAAGACATTGACTTTGTAAAAAGTACCAACTAAGTTGTCATTTGAGTGAACTTTGAGAATACATGTTTCAAAACTCATAAGCAGCGAAGGTTTTGAATAATACGATGATTGTCATTTTGTATATGTGCGTTCAAGTGCTAATACAATAATATTGGCATCAGCACTATACATTACATAGGTTGTTTGAAGCAAGCAAAACCACCTATTTAAGACAGTCTTCTTAACAGCTTCCCAAACTGTGAAGTATTCTTATTCTTTAATGAATAGTGCAATAATGCTTTCAATCAGTCTTTGAAGGCCTTTTAGAATGTTCTTTTAATAGTAGTCTAATGACTTTCACTTAGTTACTATGGTTTTCGGTTCATCTTGCATTCATGCAAGTATTATAATTAGTCTAATACATATCATGACATACATAATAAAACCTTTAGCTAAATTAAATGTTTTCATCTATGTGTTCAATCTCATCGGGTGAGATAGAACTTTAAGTCTTGCTTAATGATGTGTCATATTATGTTAGACTTATTAATCGCGTATGTTTATCCTAATAACATTTGTTTCAAGGTTGTATATTTTATTTCGTATATCTCTCGATAGAAACATTATTCTAAACTAAGGATTAAAATCAAGCTTAGGTGAAATATCATTTCCAATATGTTGACAACATATGAGATATAATAAATACAAAACATAATGCTCCAACTAGTTTCAATTTGTTTCAATGAAAATCAAATTATTGATTTAAACTTAAGATTCCAGCTCCTAGATGCATGCTCTAATCCACACATGGATTTTTGCATCTTGCACATTTTCTAAAGATAATTTGGATTCATAAACCCTTTTGATTACAAAACGTCCTCACAAAGGTAATAATTCAAGAAGGAGTTTTGACATCTAATTGCCATATTTCATATTCATGCAATCAAGTATGGTAATTAATATCTTTATTCATTTAACGCATGAAAGGAAAAGAAGCATTAATCACAGTCAATTGCTTGAGTATAAGTAAAACCCTTACCACAAGACTTGCGTTTAAATGTGTGTGCATCTTTGTCCATATTAGTCTTCTCATAGAAGAACCAATTTAACTTCTCAGTCTTACTAATTAGTAAAAGATCAATCAATTCTAAAAATAATTTTCTTTCATAGACTACATCTCAACATTCATTATGTCATTTGCTAGTGCATTCAGAAGGTTATGAAAAAAGAGACTTTCTTCAAAAATAGATGCTCCCACTTGCTTCTTGTAAGAGGAGACTTTCTCCAAAAAACACATCAAGTCAAGCAACAATAAAAATGTTCTCGTTTAGGAGGTATAATACATGCTGATAGTTTTTGACTCTAGTTTGCTAATAACACGCTTAACATGATGTCAACAAATTTAGAACTTCAATTAAGACTTAATGGGAGTCTTCCCATTCCACAACCTGATGGTGTCTTAGATACCTTCTTGGTTGGAACTATATTGAGTAAACACATGGCTTTCTTAATTCTGTTAACCTTTATAAGATCAGAGGTAGAGTAGCTAAAGTTATCAAAAATTGAACAATATAAAAAAAGTTTGATTTTATACAATAGACACACTATAGCGATGTGGTATACTATGAGTAATGGGATTATGAGACAGTATCATAATTCTTTAGACAACCTAATACTCTTTGGCTCACATACTTGCCAATTTGTTCAAACATAATGGCATTAATAGTAATTTTAAGCCAATTACATGCTATAAAGTAGAAGTCTTAGAGAAGTTCAAGGACTTTATGTACATGTCTTAACTAGAAGTCATAACACGTTAATCGCTAACATTACGTTATAAGTCTTTGATCATTTCAATGACTTCATGTACATGCCGTGAGGAGACATGACAAGTCAATTGCGTACTTTATAAGTCTTTGAATAAATCAAGGACCTTATGTTTATGTCTTTACAAGAAGTCACAAACATATTAAATAAAGTATTATTAAACGCCGACTCTTGGCTTCAACAGTCTTTTCAATTTAATTACATACTTCTTATTGATGTCTTTATAAGAGGACACAATCATATTGGCTAAACCTTTTAGTGAATATGATGAAGTAGGTATTCATTATTTCTTGACTCTAGTTCTAAGTAGGGCAACATACATCAAGGTGTATAAGTCCTAGTAGAATATTAGCTTTCTTACCATGCGGCTAAGAAAAACCATAAGTCATATTCTTATGTTTTATACCTTGCACACAATTAAGATTTCTCCAACTTGTGCATGACATAACATCAAGCATTTATACAAACAAGTGAGCATATTATGAGTCAGGTTACGATCCTGAGACTAGTGGGTTATGAGTCTACCACGCTTCCGTTTATTTGTATGAATAATATGATGCTTCATATGTGAAAAGTAATGTATTATTTCAAGACCAGCTAGAAATAAAATGGGTCACTTACAAGGGGATAAGCTCACAGCTCCCATTAAATTTAGACAACATTACCTGTGCGTCTATATCAGTAGTAAAATGCATTGCTCTCACTAGATAAGATAACATTAAATGTGTGTCTATACCAATGAAGTGCAAGTGGCAATTTATTTACTTTTATACTCTTTGAAAATCTGTACATTATCACTAATATGAGCCTCTCGGACTAGTAAGCATGTACTTAGATATTCAAGGCAGTGCATTAAGTTCTACTATATATATGATGGACTAGCCATCAATGCCATTTTAACTTGAAAGTTTTGCATGCAATTCCCCCCTCTACATTACCTCAAGGGTGTGTAGAATCCTAGAAAAAATATCTAGTTAAGGAAAACTACTAGAAAACATGCTATTAATTTCCTTTTCTCTTTCGCGATTTATTGAGATTTCTATTTCTAATTATTAAAACTCATACTATGTCTTGACGCTTCAAGATGTATCATTTGGTGGCTATAGAAAACATGTTCTATAGTCATCCAAATAAGATGTGCAACCATACTTAACCGGTTGACTTTTACAAGACAATACGATTTCTCGAGTAATTATGCTTGGAGTTTGATTAGGATTGGAAAATTCAAGTGTTCCTATTATAGCTTTCTCATACAGGTAGAAATGATAGGAATAAGTCTTTTTTCTTATAATGAAAGAAGACTTAGTTTGCCTTCCTCTAATAAAGAAAGGAAGCAAACTTTTGTTTAAGGTTTGTGTTGCATAAATGTCATTAATATAAATTACAAAGTTCATTTTAGTATTTTCGATAATTATCCTTTAAAAATTAACTACCCAAGTTTATAATATTAAAACAATTAATTTTGTAAAAAGGCTAAGATCCTCATTGAGGTTCCACCATCACATTAATTGATATGCTAGCAATGGTAGATTCAATAGGTAGGTGACGTTCACCAATTGTAAGATATGTGCAATTCTTAAACCGTATAGGACCCATGACATTAGTGAGCGAGCTACTAATGTCAAGATGGCATGTTTAGTCCCATCCTTGCCTCGACTTAAGGTCTCACCTGCTTAACTTGATTAAGTTATCCAATTTGAGAACGTGTGAAAATATGTCTAGGTCTTACGCATAGAGAATAACCACCTTGGGTTACTATTCGCCTACGTCTCACGCAGAGTAAAAAGTAATTGCAAGTGATCTCAACAATTAGACGGCATGACTTAAATTTATGACGGGTATAAATTTTGATGAATACGTGATCAAAAAGTGTGTACGAGGAAGCATGCATTCATCTTTTGTAACACAAGTTAAACACCATTTTTAACTTAAGTTTAATACTTGTTTTATATCTTTTATGCGTGTCAAGTTGTCCATTTTAAAGACTAATATATAACCTAATTGGAATAAATATTAGTTTGGAGAATACATAAATTAAATAACAATCATAACAATTATTAAGTGTTATTTATAAAAAACAAGGATTTAGTTTCAAATCATATTTAAACTATAAACTAAATCAAAGATTTAGTCTTAAAAATGTTTTGTGTTTCATTTCAAGTTTTATAAGAAAACATTTGCAAGTTATATATATATTCCAAACATATATATGAAGCAAATATATAAACAAACACACAACCACAAGTATGCAAAGCCTCCACCGATGAAAAAACCTATGCTCGGTCTCGTAAGCCATCACGAGATCTAAGAATTCAAGTAGGGGTAAATCAAGACAACCATAAGGAGAGATCCCACTTGCTCCAATACCTATCAAGAGCAA
This sequence comes from Tanacetum coccineum, assembly GCA_026074375.1. Classification (NCBI taxonomy): domain Eukaryota; kingdom Viridiplantae; phylum Streptophyta; class Magnoliopsida; order Asterales; family Asteraceae; genus Tanacetum; species Tanacetum coccineum. The sequence goes on from BQNB010076676.1 coordinate 10,030, forward strand.
ATGGAACCCTAAGTTAACAGGATGCCCAAATCTGCCAGAAATTTTTAGCTGAATTCAAGGGCCTGAAACTCCTAGAAGGATTCTTTCCCAATCTGAGCTCCAGTTGAAGAAGTTGTAGCCATATGAGTTGTGAACGTGCACAAGAAAAATGGGCCTCTAACTCCTTATAGAACTCTGGGAAATCTATTTTTAGTGGAAGTCACTCTAGTAGCTCCGAATCTAACTACTGTAACATGCCTAAACAATGGCTACAATCAAAATTAAAAGCATATAAATGAAGCCGAAACAATAACAAAACCCAAAACTGAAATAAACGCAACGATAAGAAAATTAAGTCACAATTTGGTCAAGGTTTTCATCGGCTTTTCATAAGAAACATAATAATACCATAATATTATGTATAAACAAGGTTTTAGCTAAGTCCATGGCCAAACATGCATGTATTTGCCATGGAAACAAAATAAATAACAAGAACTAAATATTTAGCCAACGAATCGAAGAAATTAATTAATTAGAATTAAAACCCTGATTGGTACGTGTAACAATTGGCTTAAGGATCACTTAGTACTGTATTAAAGACCTTATAAAAACTATATTAATTCAGAAAATAATGCCCAAGGGGCTGATTTAAAACCGATTCATAAATAGTTCCAAAACGCGCGATTCATACCCTTTTACACGTACCCGATAACAAAACCAATTAAAGTATGCATAACAAATGGTTATGGGATCAAAAATCACATATCATAAGACCCCATAAGAGTCGAATTAATTTAGAAAAATAAGCCTTAGGGGCTTTTGAATCCATAAAAACCACGCGGTTTTACCCATTTTTACGCATACAAGATAATCATATGACATCATATGATGGCTCGTGATACGACTGTTGGTGTTTTAAGAATGAAATAACATATTATTAACAATTAAACGCAGCAGATAGAACACCAATCAACGGATCCATAGAGTCGTATGATTAATCAAATAAATAAGAATGATTATTACCTTTGCAGCGTGATCAGTAGAATCAAGGAACAACCTTCTCTTGTACACGATCTATCCAAGAAATCAAGTGACCAAAGTAGATCACCTCTATGAATATCCACACTACACTTCACCATATACACTTTGGAATACACTTTGAATAAACAAGATTCAAATTGATAGATCAAGAAAAACAAAAACCGTAGATGGGTTTTAGTTTTGTGCCGTGTATATTCAAGGAGAAGAAAGGAGGAGAAATTTTGGTAAGTTGTTATCAAAAAATGAGGAGAAAATCTCTACATATATTTGACTAGAAAACACAAAAATTATCCTTTCCGCACTCCATATAACCGGCCTCTTTATTAGGCTAAATGGGTTTCCATTTATTTTCCAAGTCCAATAAACTAAGTCCATTACTTAGTTATTAGAGGCCTAATATTGATCCCGCATTACATAGGTTATTTATATACGGTAAATACAATAAGCACAATATATAAAGTGGCACCTTAGTGTATATGTGTGTGGCCTCATATATAACAACCCGAAATTTTCATCAATGAAATATCTACTTATTATATTATGATCACATTTGTATGGGAAAGTTTTTGCTTTATTACATTCTATTATGTAACATTGTTTACATAGCAAACTAAACAAGTTCACACAACCTACTTATGCCATCTATATCTATATTTATATCATATAAACATCCTAATATGTCAATTCTATATCTTAACATCATTATTACCAAGTACATTATCTATTTAACATACCATTTGCAACGTTATATCAAAACAGGCTTTAAACATTAAACGTTTATATCAAATCCCTAATTATATGTAATGTATACATATAAAATAAATGTACAAGCCTTTAAATAATTTATACATGTATCAATGCTCAACATTTGAATATCTTTTCCGTCCTAAATCAAGTTACAACTTTCTAAAGCCCAATGTACAAGTCAATTATGCATGAAATACAAACTAGGTCGTTTTACCTCCTAAATCATGTTTATATCTTACCACCACTTTAACACAAGGTACAAACACCCAATGCACAACTTCTAAACCCTAATCCTAAAACCCTAATTCATCTAACCCTAAACCAAAATCATAAAACCATAGCAAATCCGTTACACCCTTAAACTAATTCATAGTTTTCAAGAAATCTGATCGGTTGATAAAACAAAGGAACTGAGAAAAATCAATAGGTTCTGGATATTAAGTGAAAATACTAGGTTGTAGCCCTATGTCTTGTGATCATTTTGCCGGTGGAATCAACCCGATTCGATATCGGATGAATTAATTATAGCCGAAATGGTAAAGGTGCGCAGATTCTGCACACCTGTAGTAAACGGCTATTATCTCTAAATTTTTGTATAGTAACCCCTAAATATGTAAAACTAAAAGTTGTAGAGGACTCAAATATCTAACCATGCTCACTGGTTTGAGCTTCATCGGAGTTACGGTTTGTAAATGGCAACCATTTTACCGAGACTGATGTTGGCTGTCCAAAAACAGCCATGTATAAATCAAACCAAACACCCCTAAAACGTCTAGAACCACCATGATATCATCACACCCTCACCCTAGCACCTCCATGACATCTCCATAGCAGCTTACAAGTACCTCAAACACATTCCATGGCCACCAAGAAGCTACATCATCACCTTGTTGTTTCATTTCTAGCCAAACACACAAACACCCCAAAATCCTTCCACCTTTCAATCCTAGCTAGTTCTAGCTTGTAAGACTCACCTCCTAGCTGCTAATAGTCACCCTCTACATGTCCTAACACTTGTCTACCAAGGAAACTTGGTCCTTAAGTGTTTCAAGTACTATAAATAGGCATACATACATGTTCTTTCAAATCATCCCCCACATCTCATCTCTTACCCACAAATGGAATTCTAACACTTCCATAGCAGCAATAGAAGATCAAGAGAAGTCCCTAAGCTCAGAATAGAAGCCAAGAAGCAAGAAAAACGAAGTCTTGAAACCATTTCTAGGCGTACGGATCATAAAAACCCTTTTCGACCCATTTTAGCTCAAGTAAGCCTAAGATCTTGTTCTATAAGCTTATAATCTGTATATGAATGTTCATAATACTCTTAAGATCATGCATGAACTCTTGTTTGAAGCTTTGAATCCTCAAACCCATGTGTTTTTGATAAAAACCCTATAAAAAAAAAAAAAAACAAAAAATACAAAAAAATAATAAAAAAATAAAAAAATATGACCCGTTTTGATTTCTAGCTTAACGAATCGTTATTTTGAACTTTTGTTACATTAAACCTTCATATTTTAGCTTATATTAATAAGCTATAACCTGTAAATTACTTTCCATATTGAAAAAATATCATCATTGTGGATTTTGGCCTAAAAATGATACACTTTTCATGCAAAAGGGTATATATCGTAACTTTCTAAAACTTATAACTAAAGGGACTGAAAATGTCATTTTATCAAAGTTATAACTATAGGGGTCTATTATGTCACTTTCCAAAATATAAGGTTTACTTTGTACATATTTTAAACTAGAAGGACCAAACTTGTAAAAGTGAAAACTTCAAGGGTATATTTTTCCATTTTTCATTCTTAAGGGTCTAAAATGTAACATTTTGAAAAAGTGTAGAAATGTGTTTAAAACCTTATAAGACATAACTTTAATTAACGCTTGACGTGCTTATCATTTCCAGTTATTGAGCAAAACGCTTAAAACCGATTATGTTATAACTATTATAAAATTCATCATCGATGTGCTTTTTAAAAATCATGTCCCGAATCTATATCGTATCACAATACTAGGGAGCTTCATATTAAGGGGTTTCATCTTGGTATTACGTTCTGACTGAGTTGTTGGGTTTACGATTTAAAGTGCCCTAGCTCCTCAAACGTTTACTACATGACCTCTGAATTATGATGGCCCGAACAGTGATGCAATAATTCCATAATAAGTTCAATCAAATGATATTACATTATGACATAAACATATTCAATCAAACTAAGACTTGACATATTACCTAGGTTGTGTGACGAAGCCGTTACTTTCATTTCATATACTTTCGTCATCAATTAGATTTCACTGTACTATTAAGGTGAGTTCATGGCCTCACTTTTAAATCTCTTTAATGTTTTCATAAACCAGTGAGGGGGATACATGCTATAAATTATGAATACAAGTATTTTTCAAACTATATGATATCCTGATATACTATTACAACTAATGTCTAAGTCACTTTATGCCAAAAGACCCTCACTATCATGGACCATTAATCACTTGCGAGTGAATGCAAATATTATGGATAGGCCTATCAGGATTGACGAATCCCGTTTGTGTTAGCCGGATAGGTAACCAAACGCACTATATTTGAATCTCATAGGTATATGGCAATTTCCTACACCGAGGGCCATTATCATTATATATATCATTGTTGATATATACACAAGTCAGTTTGTGTGCCATGAGCTTAGACGCAATTATATAATACCACAATGCAATAATACTGATTTCTATAATTCAATGCAATCATTACACTTATGGGTATAACAAGGAATCTCACTGTTTATTTATCATAAAACCTATGAATTTCACTCAACCTTTGTGTTGACTCTTTTAAGCATGTTATCTCAGGTAATTGAGCAACTTAAGGCACGGAGTGGCACGGACTTGAAGATGGCTAAATTGTTATCATTCAAACTTTATGTTTCTAGATTTTGGGACCTCCTTTTGTAAAACTCTGATGAATAAATGAATGATAACTAAATTTTCAAAAATGTCTCTTTTGAATCGTTTTCTATGATTATGACTGTTGTACTATGAAGTAATACCCCAGATTAGCTTCCGCTGCTATATGTAAAAATAGGGGTGTTACATCATAGGCTCACATGTGTCTACCCGTATAATTATTTATTATGACATGAGCATACTCTAACAATTGTTTCACTTCTAGAAGATTTACAAGGCGGGAAAAAGATTACTTTATGTCAAAAGGAATAAAGCAATTTCATTGTGAAATGTTACTTCTAAAGTTGGTATAGAAGTACAATAACTTTCCTTAAAGGACTTGTACTTTAGAGTACGTCTGTATTAAATGGTATCTCAACCACCTATTAGATGCATAGCACGCATATTAGGTTAACTTGTAAACCTTAATTCCTTTACCTATAAAAGGAAAGGGATATTGAGAGTAAATGATATATCTTCTAATTAATGTGATACACATTAAAGAGTTCATTTATCTCTCAAACAAACTGAATGGTACTACTGAAAGTTGAAGCTTCAGTTTAGTCATAAGTAGTTTTTTTTCTTACTCTCTTAACTTTGGTTAGAGTTTAAGTTCGAATGAGATAACATCCTAATTTTCATTCAACCACCTTGCTATTCCGCAAGCAAGGTGTGTCATAGATTCTTTATTTGATTCTAATAAGAACCTATACATTAAAAAGTTACTTCTATGTGTTTTACAGTTGTTCATATATATTGATGTGTGCTTAAACACACATCACTTGTACCTCCGTAAAACACTATTAATCAAACTAAAAATGCTAAAATATTGATAATTATCTTGCAAATATGTTTGTTTGGTATTTTTTATGTCTTGCAAGTAAAACGGATTGAAAACAATGCAAAAACGAGTATTTACGGGTTTGTTTCGATCAAGAGTGCTTAATATTCAAGATCAAGACAAAGTCGTGAAAAGTCCCCGAGCATCCTATTGGAAAGAGTGCAAGAAAACAAGTCCAACGGTGCCCTCGGATCTTATTAGGCCAGCCTGTAACCCATATAATGGGCCGGACCTGCCCAAACAAGCTTAAAAGCCCAAAAAGCCCAAAGTATAAAATGTAAATCTATTATAAGAAAATGGGAGGGTGACGTCATGTGACATCAACTTCACATGTTTGCTAAATAATTCATCAAAGGCTCACGTGAAGGAGCACTATATTTGTGTGAACGAATGGTAGAGCAACATGTGGCAAGCAAATTGTTACATCTTTTAATTTCATTCCAATTTTGCAAAGAAGAATCGGAGGGCTTGTATTAGCTGCGTACAAAGGAAGCTTTCCTCTTGGCCACTTGTCACTTTCTCATCGGTGGATCAACTTTTGAATCCGTGTGTTCATGATTGGAAGCTAATGATTGGCTCAATCATCCACCTAATGATTGGGCAAGTTTACAATATAACCCCCTTTGGACCCTATAAAACCCACTCGCTCCCCTCAAGTTGGAGCCATTATAAAAATTAGTTTAGTTTACTTTTTCTTTTTTTTGGCTTATTATTCTTAGTTTTTAGCTTACTTTGAAATTCTGGCTTATTGTAACAAGCTTATCTCGAGAGCTTATTAAGATTTTGTAATAAATATGGTTTGAGCTTATTGTACTTCGTGGTTTGCTTATTAGCTTATTCGTGTTGAAGGTTTGATGAGTTTAAGTGTTTTAGCTAATCTAGAGTTCTTAAATTTGATTTAGTTTTTTATTTTATTTTTTTGTTATGGTATGTGTTTAAATACACATACCTTTGACCTTTAAAAACAGACTTAAATGATCAAAAACGTACCAAAAATACGTTGTATTTGTATGTTTTCACTTATATTGTGCAGGAAACGGATATTCGAGAAAAGGACAAAAACGAAGCCAAAAACAACAAAACCGAGCACGGGAATGTAAAGAGCGTAAAAAGCCAAAGTCAAAAAGTCAAGGTCAAAGTCAACCCCAAGAAAGTCAAAGTCAAATCCGAAGCCGATATCAAAGAAATACTTAATTGGCCCTCCCGTACCCATCTAATGAGTCGGGTCAGCCCATTAACGTATTATATGAAGACTATTACAAAGAAATGGGCCTAATACCCTTTTATACTATACTCAGCCCAAAAGCAATTACTTAGCCCAAACCCTACTTAACAGCCCAACTTTATGGCTGTTAAGTCAATTACATACCAAGTCCTTAAACCTTTTACATCGTTAGTCCTCAAGGACTAACGTTGTTAGTCCTTTAAGGACTAATGGTGCAAACAAATCTCAAAATCCGGGTAAACGCCCGTTAAATCCTTTATATTAAAAAATTTCCCGCCAAACCCAGAACGTCACTATTCATTGTCTCTTTCACCTCGATTACTGTTGCAACCTGCCAAAACAAAGTCACACCCTCAACCCCACACCATAAAACATCATTCCATGTTGGCAATCCTATGAATTATGATTCGTTGATGGGACAACGACAAAGAATGGAGGGTTTAGATCAAAGGGCTTGGAGAACACTCAAAATGGATGGCTGAGATTGAGCTTTTGACCCTCTCATAAAGAAAACACACCCTCTCAGCCTCTCAATAAAGAAGCACAAAGAAGAGGACTTGAAGACTTAGAGAATTCTTAGTATAAATATAGGCTAGTGTAGCTTATTTTTTTGTCGAATTTTGTAAAGTTAAACTTGTGTAAACAAAATTTAGACCATGTTAAATACTTGTCATTTAATTTACTGTCATTTAAATTATTGTTTTGGAATTTTTCTTAAGTTAATGAAATTTCAAGTTTTTCTTTAATTATTGTCATTTACTTACATTGTCATTTAAATACTATTTTTAAGCTCTTATATAAGCTTTTGAGTCATTCAAAGCTTATATAAACACTTGTTTTTCTTTTCTAAAAAACCAAAAAAAATCACCAAAAAAAAGTCACCCCTCAATTACCTCAGCTGAATTGGATGATAAGCTAGCCTTGGAAGAGCTTATAGACCATACTAGCTTGTCCTTGACAAGCTAGAGCTTGTAGATCAGCTTCTTGTAAGCTTAATCACCCTTGTTTTGAGCAAAGGGTCTTGTGAGTTCTCATTTTTCATTTTTAGCTTGTTTACTGTAGCACTACTTATTTACTGTATTTTATTGCTTATTTATGTTCTTTATGCTTATTTGTCTTTGATTATTGCTTATATGTCCTTAGTTTAAGTTTTTCTTTAAAACTGCCTTTTATATTATATATATTTTAAGGTATAGTTTGAACGGATCAGTGCTTATCTGTGGTTGTATTTTGCTTAATCTTGCTTATTGTTCATTGTTTATAATCTATCCTTAAATCTCTTTGCTTAAATATTTGTAAATCAGTTTAAAAAAGGATTCATAATACTTAAAGGGGTGTTTGGGTTAATAGTCAAAGTGGGTCAAAACTTGTTAAAAAAAGGGTTTGGGTCACTTGGCCAGTTTTTACAAACTTTCTTTAAGAGATTTTAAGCATGTTTTCAAGAGTTAAACTGTCTTAAAGCTTGTTTTAAGGATTTTTCTAAAAGGGTGTTTACATCTGTAGTTCAAAAGCAGTCTCACATTACTAATTTGATTAAGACTTTTACAACATCTTTTAAGAATTGTTTTGAATTGTTTTTTGTGTTAGAATGCAGTAGTGAAGTGTCCATTTAGTTTACCTTTGTTTTAGTCAAAATCTGTCAAAGACTTTAAGTCATTTTTTTTGTTTTAAAAGTCCTTTTTCAAATTCAAATTTAGGTTAGTTGAAAGTGTTTTTAGGATCTGAATTTAAGAGCATAAGCTCATTAGGTGTTAATTTCAATCCGTTTTAGCTTACTTTATAGTTTATGGCTTATTTGCTAGCTTATTTTGTAGGCTGCGTATAGCTAGTTGTCTTTTGAAAGAAAACCAAAAAAGTGAAATCTGTGTGAGCAGCCTTTTTAATAAGCCTTTTTCTTGGCTTGTTTGATTTTTAAACTCTTTTCTAATTGCTGATTTAGAAAGCCCATAGGATAACCTTTTTGTTTGGTTCTCAGTTTGCTGATTTAGAAAGCCTTATGTTCATAAGGTTCCACTTAAGGGCTTAAAAATAAGCTCAAAAAGTCCCCTTGTGGTTGTTTGGTTCTCAGTTTGTGCCATTTTGCTTATTTGAATTCTGAGCTTATTGGCTTGTTTTCTTGGCTTAATTTTGTTCATAATTGCTTATTAGGTGTAGTGTAGTATCTGAGATAGCTTATTTGTCTTTTTAGGTTGCTTATTTGTGTCTAAAAAAGCAAACAGTTTTGCCTTTTAAGCCCTTTTAGCCTTATTAGCATTCTGTTACTTTTAACAGCTTATTTCAATGCTTATTTGTGGTTTCTAAAAAAGTTATTTTTATTAAAAGTTCTTATTCTTAAGTCCTTAAGACTTGTGTAAAAAAAATTTGCAAAATAAAAAACTTTAGGAAATTGTGAAGTCTAGGGTGAGCAAGGCTCGAACCCTGGACCTCACCAATCTCAACCAAAGCCTAACACACAACACCACTAGCGCCCTTGGGTCTTTTCCGTTTTCTTTTGCAGGCATTATTCTTTTATCACCTTTTTAGTCAAGTTTAGCTTATAAGCTGTTTTTGCTTTTTAACAGCTTATTTCGATAAGCTGGTTCCACCTTTTTATTTTTCTTAGGATCTTCACTATTTAATGCACTTTCCCTAAATTTTTCAGATTTTTATAAAATAGTTTAGTATTTTTAATCATTTTATTTCATTTAATCTGTTTTTAATTCATAAAAAATTATTAAAAAATCAAAAAAATAATAATTCTTTTTTAAAAATTTTCTTTTACCATTTAGAACTTAGAAAAATTAAATTTGCGTTTGTAGGGTTAATTTTGTAGAATTTAGTTTTTTAAAGAACGGGATTTGAATCTCGTTATCGTTTTTAGGTTTGAAGCTTTAGTTGCTTTCGTTTTTAGGTTTTCTTTACTTTTCTTTGCTTATTATCAGTAGAATTAGAACTCTAAACCTAAAAACTTTTAAATCATTCAAAAACGCGATCACGAACTCGACCGATTCTTAATTCACGCCTCGACGAGAAACGACTCGGGAGATTTTAGATTTTACTTTGGTCAAAAGTAATATCTTTTAAAATCTTTTGGAATTCTTATCATTAATATTTTTAACTCTTATTATATTTATATATATTTATTATATACAAAGGGTTTGAATTTATCAACCATCATGTTAGCTTATTGATTGTCTTAGATCTCGTTTGGATTTTATTAGCTTATTGGATAAATGTTTTATGTGCTTATTAGAATAATAATCAAGTTTGCTTATTTGAATTAGATTCGAGTGCTCATTCGATTATATGGATCGTAGCCTAAATCGTGTTGCTTATTTTGTCCATATTATCGTAGCTTATTAATGTTTTCGTTTAAATATTAACATTAAGTGCTTATTTTCGATAGCTTATTCTTGGTTTAAGATCTCTTTATGCTTAAAGTTTAGTTTGTTTAAGTGCTTATTTTTTGAGGCTAAGATTGATCTTGTCATATTACTCTTTAGTTTGTAGTTGTAGTATTCTTTGCTTATGGGATAAGTTTTGCTTAAGCTTAATTGTTGTGGCTTAATCGATTTGTTAAAACCTTGTTATAGAAATACCTAATTGTTAATCCTGGGATGCGTTTGGATTGTAAAAATTAATTTGTGACTTGAATTTGGGCCACGTTGATTTAACTTGGGCCATCTTTTCACTAGTAGGCTATGTTTGGTTTGTTAAAATTCGAACTGGGCCTCATTGGATTCGTTTGTTTTAGAAACGGAATTGAATTGTTATAAAAACTGTTTTAGTTAACAATTTGTTTTTATTTGTGTTGTGTTTTTAGTACCGGTCAACTCATGAGGCGTGGAGCTTAAGGATTTATTTAGCTAGACCAAATTTGATTATTCGCTTTAGTTAAATAAATCGGGTGGTATTCGTTTAATTGCGGCTCTTCAATTCGGTTCAATTTTCTATCCTTTTTCAATTATATAGTGTAGCTTAGTATAAAATGTTTAGAATTGCTTATTTGATCATTATGCATAGTGAGTAGTTAATTAGTGCTTGCTAAGTGATATTGTGAATTGGAAATTAAGTGTGGATTTGAAAAAAAAGTTTGTTGATTAATATTCTTTGGGTTATTTAGATTTCTTATTTGATTATTTTAAAGGGAAAAATCCGGAGAAATAATCAAACATCAAATCTAGTAATTAATATCTTATTAAGAGCTCTTTGTCAAAATAAACCAACGTTGTGAGATAATTATCTTTTCTAAGGACATTAATTCATTAATAAACCTTAATTCACACTTAATAAACTTTTCACGTCACTTAGCAAACATATTTATTTTATAAATCTTGTTAGATCATTTTAGGATAATTCTCTTAGCTTAATTGATTAGTATAATTCTAGTATTATTATTAGTATAATTTTCTTAGTATTAAAAATAGTTTTAAAACCAAAAATCTTAAAAGATAATCAAGCATTTTACTTCAAAAACATTGACGTGGATTTCAATTCATCTCTCGTCGTGGAAACGACACTCGGAAGATAGACTATTACTTTTCCTAAAGTAATTTTCTTATCTAACGGGATATACTATATATTATTATGACACGCGTTTGACGTTCTATCATATATCTGTTTGAAACTTAATTTGTTGCCATGGAATGTGATTAGTTTAACTTGATAAACCTTATATCACATTCAAAGGGACCAACAGAAACATTAACAAACCCGTAGAACAGAAGAGTTATACTCAGAAACATGGTAGGCAGATCTTTACAAGACATAGGTTTTCTCCTAATAAGTCTTTCGTTGTGTATGAGAAAACGTCTCCCAGATCTTGTCTTAGGTGGAAATTCATGGGTAGAATTTTCAAAATTGTTGGTCTTAAGTGGATTCTTATAGGAATGTTATTCGACTATTACACAAGCAAGGTTGATTGTGAACCCCCACATGGTTCGAATGTAGATATCTCTAAAATTCATGAATGCAAACAAATTCTGGATCTAAGTGCATGTACATCAATCAATGTTCAGAAGAAACAAAGTATTGATTTAAGTGCAGGTACATCATATAATGTCCACAAGGAAAATCTTAAAGTGTGATTGCTAAAAAGATTGAAATCTCAAAAACCAGTGTTACAAGGGATTCACAACTGATGAATTATGAAAAAATGGCGTTAGATCACGTCAGTTCTGACCCTGCTCCACAATGTCTGACAATGGTACTTGAACATGGCAGTAACAACGTCACTTAATGAGTTGGATATGTTGTTTAGTCCAATGTTTGATGAATATTTCACTGGAGCTAATAAAGTTGTGTCAAAGTCTTCCGTTGTACCTATTGCTGATGCATCCGATAAACGTCAACAATTAAACACAACTCCATCCACTTCAACAACTGTTGTTGTAGATTTGTCTCTTTTGATTATTCAAACAACACCTGAACCTACAATTCAAGCACCAACTCAAACACCAAATGATCACTATTACTGAGAACATTGATCAAGCAGAAATTCAAGCTGAAGTTCACGTAGAAATTGCACACGTTGACGAAGATGAATTTATCAACATCTTCAGTACACCGGTATTTGAAGAAGGGGATTCATCATCTCGACATGTTGATTCGTCCAACATGCATACATTCTATCAAAGACACCCTTCTAAACACCATTGGACAAGAGATCATCCTTTAGAACAAGTCATTAGAAATCCTTGTCAACCAATTAGAACAAGATGACAGCTAGAAACCGATGGCGAGATGTGTATGTTTGCACTCACCATGAGTCGCACAGAACCAAAGAACATCAAAGAAGCCATGGCTAATCATGCATGGATAGAAGCGATGCTGGAAGAACTCCATCAGTTTAACGACTAGATGTATGGGAATTAGTCGACATGCCATTATGCAAAAATGTCATCAACCTGAAATGGCTCTGGAAGAACAAACGTAATGAGGAGAATACTGTAATTCGCAACAAAGCACATCTTGTAGCTAAGTGATACAGTTAGGCAGAAGAAATTAATTTTAAAGAATCATTTGCACCAGTTGCTCGGTTGGAAGTAGTCAGGATATTCGTTACGTATGCTATACACAAGTCATTTCTTATCTATCAGATGGACGTCAAGACAACTTTTCTTAACGGATCTCTGAAGGAAGAAGTGTACGTGAATCAGCCAGATGGATTTGTAGATCCACATCATCCTGACAAAGTCTACCATCTCAAGAAGGAATTATACGGACTTAAGCAAGCTCCAAGAGCGTGGTACGATAAACTCTCCAACTTCATAGTATCCAAAGGATTTTCAAAAGGTTCTATTGATCCAACTCTGTTTATTAAAAACCACGGGGATGACATATTACTTGTGCAGATTTACGTTGATGGTATCATTTTTGGTTCTGCGAACCCAAAACTTTCTAAATTTTTTGAAAAACTAAAGCACAGCAAGTTTGAAATGGCTATGATAGGGGAGCTAAAATTCTTTCTAGGAATTCAGATTCACCAATCCCCATGTGTTATCTTTATAAACCAAGCTAAGTATGCTCAAGAGATACTTAAAAAGCATGGTACGACCTCATGTGATAGCATTGTTACACCAATGGCTACTAAACCCCTAGATGCTGACTTGAGTAGAACACCCGTTGACCAAACAAAATATCGTAGCACGGTCAGGGCACTCATGTACTTAACAGCAAGTAGACCAGATATTGTACATGCAACATGTTATTTTGCTCATTATCAAGCGTGTTAGCCTCAAAATATTGAGTCGAACATGAAGTTGTTTCATTATATAAAAATCTTCTTTTTATCATTCTCTCTAACCTCTCTCTTCTTTCTCTCTCTAAAACAACTCAATCTTTCTTTATCTCTTTTCTTGGTTCGATTCGTGGTTCGTAATATGAAGTGAAAGTGTAAATTGGGATCCTACAATTGGCATCAGAGCCTACGTGGATTAATGGTTGATTCTTGTGGTTAAAAAGGATAAATTTTCGTGGCTTATTTTTTCTTTTTTCTTGGCTGCGTTTTGGTTCAAATTGGAAGAATCATAATGAAAAACGTGTTATTAAGTGGTTAATATTCATCTACTATCTTAGATATAAGTGTTTAAAGCTTATTTGGGTTGAAATCGTGCTTAAATGGTTGATCTTGATTTTTTTCGTATTATGTTCTTGGTTGCGTTTTGGTGAAGAAAAAAAACAAGATCCCGATTTTAAGGAAAAGTACGATTTGACATCTCATTGCGTTTTGATCATAAGTTGCGTTTTGATTTGAAGACGTCGCGTTTTGGTTCTCAAGTCGTTGCGTTTTGATTTGAAGACGTTGCGTTTTGATCTCAAGTCGTTGCGTTTTGATTTAACTTTCAAAAAAAAACAACACGTTTAGCGACATTTTTTTAAGTAAAATGAAATTTTTTCTATAGCTTTTTTAACTTATTTTTACGTCAAATCCAAATTTTGGTAATAGGGTAAAAAAAATTTTCCGGTCGACACCCTTTTAGCGACACTTTTTTCGGGAAAAATTAAGTAAAATAAAAAAAATTTCTATAGCATTTTTAGCTTATTTTTACACCAAATTTAGATTTTGGTAATAGGGTAAAAATAATTTTTTTTATAATCCAACTGCGCCGAATTCCAAACAAACCAAAACCAAAACCATCGAGAAGGACTTAAACTGCACAAATCATTCACAACAAACAAACCATTAACTACCAACGATCATTCATTCACGGTTATCTAGTCATCTTGTAAAATCCCGTTAATCATTTGTCGGTTTTGATCATAGACGAGTAAAATCCCGTGAACGTGAATTGCATACAACCACAATTTCAATCACATCATATCCACTTAAGATCCAACAACTTTCACACTTCATAATTCATAACCATTCATTCATCATGTCTACTCTAGTCAATACATCCTCAACAGATAGTCAAATGCACAACAATATCATGGCAGCTGGTTCAAAAGATCGTCCACCGATGCTTGGACCAAGAAGATATTCTCAGTGGCGTTCACGTTTTCTACGATACATTGACACTAAAGCAAACGGTGAATATCTGAGGAAATGCATATTTGATGGTCCATACAAGCTAACTAGCGTAGTAATTGAAGCTGTTGTTGCAACAGTAAATGCTCTAGCAGTACCAGAACATGACGAAGCTAAGACATTACACAACATGTCTGAAGAGAACAAACTGTATTTTAAAGCTGAAAAGGAAGCTATTTTCTTTCTTCTAACTGGTATTGGAGATGAAATCTACTCAACTGTTGATGCATGCAACACTGCTAATGAGATGTGGACAGCCATTGAAAGACTACAACAGGGTGAATCATTAAACATTCAAGACGTCAAGACTAATCTGTTCTGGGAATTTGGGAAGTTTACTTCTCGAGATGGAGAATCCATGGAGTCGTATTACTCACGGTTTTACAAATTGATGAATGAGTTGACAAGGAACAACTTGCAAGTTACAACAATGCAAGTGAATGTTCAATTTCTTCAACAACTTCAACCAGAATGGTCAAGATTTGTGACGGTTGTCAAGCAATCAAAAGAGATAGACACCATCTCATATCACACACTCTTTGACATTCTGAAGCAGTATCAAAATGAAGTTAATGATATCCGTGCTGAGAGAATAGCCAAAAGTGCAAATCCATTAGCACTTCTTGCGGCTGCTCAACCATATTCAGATACTTACTATCAAGCACCAAAACCTCAAAGATCAAATGCAACATCATCTTCCACAAGACAAAGTGCATCTACCAGACACAAAGGCAAAGAGGTCGCCAAACCAATTACACCTCAATCTGAGTCTGTCTCTGAAGAAGACAGTGATCCTGAACAAGCTCAGAGGGACAAGGAAATGCAAAAGAATTTGGCACTCCTTGCAAAGTATTTCAAGAAGCTCTACAAACCTACCAACAACAACCTTCAAACTTCTTCAAACTCCAGGAACAAGACTGAAGATACCACACCAAGGTATAACAACGATAATCAGTCAGGGCAGTTTGGAAAATCAAAGGAAAATGACAGTTGCTGGGACTAGGGAAACTGTAGGCAGTCCGGTAGTGCAACAAACAGGGATACAGTGCTTTAACTGCAAGGGATTTGGCCACTATGCAAAGGAATGCAGGAAGCCAAAGCGTGTTAAAGACTACTCGTATCACAAGGAAAAGATGATGATGTGCAAACAAGCTGAACAAGGTGTTCAACTGCAAGCAGAGCAAGCTGATTGGCTAGAGGACACGGATGAAGAGATTGATGAACAGGAATTGGAAGCACATTACAGTTTTATGGCAAAGATTCAGGAGGTCTTACCTGAAGAATCCAGTTCTACTGATCAGCCATTGGAACATGTACAAAACAATGATGAAAATAATGTGTTTGCCAATGAAAGACGACATTCTGAGCAACCTGAATCCATTAATGACACAGATGTTTTGGAGAAGGATGATAGCAATGTCACTCCTGATTCATCAAATATATGTAATAATGATAATCAGGTTGACCAAAATGCTATAGAATGTGTTGATGAGCTTGCTAATTTAATTGCAAATTTAACTCTTGATACTAAGGAAAACAAAACGATTTTAAAGCAATTAAAGAAAGCAAACGCATCATTGACTCAAGAATTGGAAGAGTGCAAAACTAACCTTGATGAGACTAGTAGGGCTCTGGGGGAGGCTACTAGTTGTCGGGATAGTTGTCTGATTGCACTTCAGAACAAACAGAATGAGTTTGAGAAGTACAAAGCCTTTAATGACCGG
Organism: Tanacetum coccineum; assembly: GCA_026074375.1. NCBI lineage: Eukaryota > Viridiplantae > Streptophyta > Magnoliopsida > Asterales > Asteraceae > Tanacetum > Tanacetum coccineum. The sequence continues at coordinate 26,538 of BQNB010076676.1, forward strand.
ACGATTGATTATGACATTCTTCAAACAAAGTTAAATGAAACTCTAGGACTATTAGCTCGTAAAGACATTGACATAAAAGAAGGTTTAAAAACTAAAGCCTATGAAATTTCAGTTGTCAATCAGAAACACGATGAGTTAGTCAAAAAGAGTCTTTTAACTAAGTCACAATTTGAAGGTCAACTCAAAGAGAAAAGTAAGGTCATTTCGGATTTAAAGGTTAAGGAAGGAAGAGATATTGACAAAATGATTGAAATGGACAAACAAATTAAGTTTTTGAATGAAATTCTTTATAAACGCAATCAATCAATTCAGACCATTCATATGTTAGCACCCAAATGCGCAACATATAATGGTAGATCAACCTTTTCTAATCCTAATCCCAAATGCGTGTTGGTATTCTACAAACCTTGTATCAAGCAAGGCTATTCGAGAATATGCAGGAAGACCTTTTCTGCCATGAAAGGTTAATGATAACCTTATAGCATCAAAATGAATATGTGTGTATCCTTGTGCTAAACAATGACGAGGAAGGTCCGATGGTAGTGACAAAGATACCAAGTGTTCAACCTGGGATGCTGGTAATTGATAGGAGTCAAATTTAGAGGTTTAGACGAATTCTTTGATTTGTTTGTTTGGTGTAGAACCTATCAATAGTTTGACTCTTTTTGTGATTGAACTGGTTGGCTTTGTGAAGATTTGGTAAGGGTTTACCAAAGGCATTTCACTTACGGGAATTCTGGAATCATCTGGAACATATGAAATTTCATAAGTTGATCTATTTTAGATGCAGAGGACTGACGAAAGCTAGAGGAAGATAAACGACTAAAGAGGTTGTTGTTACTCATGATTTTAAGAATTATAGACTTTATTTTCTAATTCTATACTCTCCCGGAGGAAACAACTGCGACCACATATCCTGCAACGACCCTGATAGAAGAGAGAAAATAAATGACTCCAATTCTTAAAATTATATAATTTAAGGTTTTAAATTAAATTATGAGGTTATGAGGTGAAAGATCAGCAACTAGGCTGCAATCACAGAGCATACTAATCAAGAACTTAATGAAAGGAAGTATATGAGTACAAACATAGTATGAGCGTATGGCTCTAATACCAAAGGGTGGAGGGAGTTGTGCAGATCTATAGAAGACCTGTAAGAGTTGTGCAGATCTATAAAAGACCTGTAAGAACTATAAAAGACTAGACTATATGTAGAAGAAACTTAAGAAGTTAAGAGAAGATTATAGAGAGAAGATTGTAGAGAGAGAAGTATAAGAAACACACATATATTACTTCAAATTTTGATGCCTTACAATGACAAGCTACATGGCTATTTATAACATGGCTATTTATAGCATTGATTGGTACAACACACAAGCTTATAGTACAAGCATACTTACTTTTTTACATAATTACATTATGACATAAGCGCTTACATCATTTAAGGCATGACAACATTGCATATGCCATTATTCCACACTAGAACATACTAGATATATTAAACATAATTAAGCAAATAAAACACACTTAAAATATTATTATACTAAACATTAAATGTTTAGCCTTCTTCATGGACTCCAGCGAGCATCAGGGTGTGTCGGGTCATCTTTGAATGGATTGAAATGTACATCGTCATCTGAAGACCAGAGTGATCTAGCATCATCGTCATTAGATGTTTCTACTTCACAATAATTAAAGTTGTCATAGAGCCACTGTCCATTTGCTTCGATCCATTTGTATGCATCTGGATGGTCTTTACTTCATACCGATATGTTCCACATTACATAATATGGAATCTTGTCTGGGTCAACGCCGTTTGCTCTTGCCATCAAACTTCTTGTGTCTGCATAAAGGGTTCAGAGTTTTCTTTCACACCTTCTGCTGGATGAGTTAACCTTGTACTAGTCATGAATAAAGTAATATGGGGCGTGGTACATAACTAATCCATCATTATTAACGGCTTTAGGTGGTAGGAAAGACCCTGGCCTTTGAAACATTACCAGTACGTAAGTCTCTTTTCCAGTGGTTGTTAACCATCTTGTCCATTGGTGACGTAGGACAAACCATTGTAGCATAGTAAGTAAATGTTTAGAGTAGGGGGGAACATCCTTAAACCGGCTCTTAACGACATATGATAGGAGTTTTTCTGCATTGAAGGTTATGCCAATCGTGAAGCTTTCAAAGAGGTAGTAGAAGAAGCACAATGCTTCTTTTGGAAACCTCTATAAGTCATGGATGTGGAAGATGTTGAGGAATGGGTAATCTGGGTGAAACCTGAGGCCTTTTATGCACAACCCATGGTTTTTGAGGAGGATAGTAAGAAACGTTTTGTAGCATAATTTAGCTCTTTTATCAAAAGTCAAGTCTCCAATCATTTCAACTATCTCCTCTGGTAGATCAAAAACAGGGATCAGTGGAGTGGGGGTGGAAGAAAATCAATCTTCCTTATGGGAAGCGACCGAGAACATTATTGACAGAAGGTGTGGAGTGTGTTTCTGAACTTGGCTTGCATCTTTTGGGTAGTTTTCTTCTGATTTATAGGCCTTTGGATGAGAGAGAAAGTCTGCAAGGACGTTTTCTGTTCCTTTGATATGTTTTACTGTGAACTTCTACTGTGAGAACCAATTTGACCACCTCAAAAGTTGTGCATGAGGGATCATCTTTCTTTTGAACTGTAGCATGCGTAGAAAGGAAGACGTGTCCATTTCAACTTGGAACTCATGTACTATTAGATGAAACTAGAACTTTTCAATGCCTCGTTTGACTGCAAGGATTTCTTTGAATGCAGAGTGATAATGCTGCTCAGATGCTTTAAACGTACCACTCTTGTATCCACAAACGTGTCTTTTATTATTATTATCTTGAACAAGTAGGACCGCTCCCCAACACTCATCACTTGCATCTGTCTGTAGGATTCTTTTTTCTGCAGAGGCATGAATCTTTAGTGGAGGCATTTTTTTTGCTAGACACTTGATCGCTTTCACTGTTTCAGTTTGTCTTGGCGTCCATTATGGGGGATTCTTTTTTAACATGGGGAACAACAAGGCAGTGTGATGTGACAATTTTGGTAAGAAATATGCCATATAGTTGACTAACCCACCCAAGGAACTACTGAAACATCTTTTGTGAAGATAATTCATCCGGGAACTTTAGTAATTCTTGGGCCACATGTAATTGGTAGGGGTGTTCACGGGGCGGTTCGGTTCGGTTAGTTGGAAGATTTAAACTATCCGTCGCGGGGCGGGTAATTAATTTTACTATCCGTCGCCGAACCGTACTAGGCGGGTAACCGGACATGCGGGTACCCGAAGTGAGCGGTTACCCGCAGTTCGGGTCACGGTTAACCGTTTTTGACGTTTAATAGAGTTTAACCGTATAAAAAATAACATAGTCTAGAACATAAAATGTATTTCTAGTAAAATTAAATGACGTTGAATTTAAAAGTCATATAAAACTTAAGTATTTCGTTACAATAATTGCATTCAAATATTCATATATAACGTATTAACAAAAAAATATTACTCAACATTATAGATTACGATCACATTAATCAATTTTCACACATAGATTTTTACAAATGTTTACTTTACGAGCGAAAAAGTCGTTATACAATAAAAGTATTGCAATAATCGGTTAATACTTGTACAATTATTTGAATATTAGTTAGAAAATAATCATGTATAATATGCACGGTTCGGTTCGGTTAACCGCGGATATCTAAAAGTAAAAACCGAAACCGAACCATTATAAGCGGGTTTTTTCGGTTTCGGTTTTTTTCGGTTTCGGTTTCTTCGGTTTCGGGTTTTTTCGGTTTCGGATTGAGCGGTTCGGCTCGGTTCGTCGGTTTCACGGTTTTTTTGAACACCCCTAATTTGTAGTGTCATTGGTTCTTCAGTCATTCACGAGAGAGTGTTTGGGTAAGTTTTAGGCTGGTTTGTAGACGTGTTCTTTTTTTGCTGTTTGTATTATCTAGCTTCTTGCTAGTTTTTTAATTAAAAATTGACGTTAAAAAAATTAAGCTTGTTATATGTACTTATTTGCAAGGATGTGCAATTATAATACAATAACATGATGCATGTTTAAACAAACTAAACCTAACATTTGGAGCTCTTTTATTTTTGTTACATGTTAGTTCAAACACTTTATATTAATTTAAATAAGGTCTTGTTAAGAACAAGATAACCAAAAGTGTAAAGTCAGATAAACCCTCCTAAAACCAAACTCACATTCCAACACACACATACCACAACCGAAAAAATAATTCCCACGAACCAAATTCATTTACCACACACTCAAGATACAATGAGACACACACACCCAGGTCCAAGTTTACAATTACAATGAGAGAGATATTTATAAGTCTGAAACTCCTCTTCAATTTACTTATCTAAGATAAGCCTTCACAACTCACAATAAGAACACCATTGAAACAACTGAATAAGTGTTAATACAAGATGAATGAGAGATATTGAATAAGAATGTATAATGACAGCTCATTTAAAATGTTTATATACTTAATAGGTCAAAATAGAAAGTCAAACATTGATTTTA
>BQNB010076677.1:0-10453 GCA_026074375.1 Tanacetum coccineum
ACCTCAAAATGATATCAAGCACATAATTAACTCACTTAGCCCACATAAATTCACATAGCTCAACACTTAAACACGTAAAAAATGAACTCTTAACCATATCTAAAGGTTTAAACCAACCTGCTCAATTCACAGTTGTCACAGTTTTCCACCGAGATGAGGTTTTCTCATGATCCCATATATATAGGCTCCGGTTCCACTGAGAAGGTTTTTATTTTGAGAAGAGTGAGAAATAAACGTTTGAGCAAATTGATTCATATTTTTTGATTTGATTCACAAGTAAACATCATTTAATAGTGAATCAGATCTATATATCACAAATTTGATTCACAAAACATTGTTAAAATCGAGTTATGGTAAAGGTTCATTAAATTTGTATAGATGATTCAGTATTATACTTATATTGCAAAATCGAGAGATTTTTAACATTGATTCGATTTTTTTTACACATTTTGGATTATAATCACAGTAAAATGAGTTTTACGCTTGAAAAATTTGAATCAAAATTATAAATGTATCATTTTTGAAAACCTTCTCAAAATAAAAACCTTATCAATCGATCCGGATTATATATATATATATATATATATATATATATATATATATATATATATGTTATATATATATATATATCATATAATATATGTATGTATATGTATATGTATTAATATTTTATGTATGATATAAGTATATATATAATATATTATGAATTATATAAATAGTATAATATAAATATGTATATATATAATATATGTAATATATATATATATATTAATATATATATATATATAGTATATATATATAAAAATATATATATATATTAATAATATGTTAAATATATATATGTATATGTATAATGTATATATATATATAATATGTATAGTAAGGTATATATGTATAATGTATATAGTAAATATGCTATGATATGAATATTACTATATAAATAGTATATATGTAATATGTTAAATCTATATGTATAAAAGTGTATATATATATATATATATATATATATATATAATAAAATAAAAATATAATAGATATATATATGAATGTAATATAGATATTAGCGATTTTAAGAGAACAAACAAAACAATACAAATTTATTATAGATGATAAGATCCTCCCTCAAAGAAGTATATAACTTAGTTTAATTCATTAAGTTTTATTTTTCATTCAATCCGGGATAGTATTCTACTACTATCCTGAAAACTTTGATTCATTTATAATGATTATATAATATATATATAAAATCATTATATATATATAAAAAATATATATATATATATATATAATATATATATATAATATAAATATATATATATATATATATATGTTGTGTATATTATATGTGTATATATATTTGTATATATATGTATATATATAATTGTGTGTAATATATGTTTTTTTTTAAAAATATATATATATATTGTAAATATAATGTATATATAATATAATGTGTATATATATGAATATATATGGTGTGTGTAAAATAATTATATTATATGTGTATATATATGTGTATATATATTATATATATAATATATATATTATGTATACATATATATGTATATATACATATATATGTATGTATGTTTGTAATAGAGATATTAGCGATTTTAAACAAACAAAACAGATACAAATTTATTATAGTTGATAAGATCCTCCTCTCAATGAAGTATAAACTTAGTTTTAATTCATTAGAGTTTTATTTGTCATTCAATCGGGATAGTGTTTTGCTACTATCCCTTGTAAATCTTTGATTCATTTCTAATAGAATTTATAAACATTGAAAAGTACAAATTGTGTTATTAGTCGTCAAATGGTATTGAGTAAGACTTGTTCTTGTCTTCTTAACATATTCATGTATTACTCAAACTTTTGGACTAACAAGTGGTATCAAAATCGGGGTGGGATTATAATTCATATCCTTTTGAAAGACTACTAATAACATTATAGCTATGTCAATATTAGTGTAAAAGCTTTAAAAGTTACTACTACTGTTGCAACTTTTGAGGGAGAGAAATACACTAATATTAACTAAAAGCCAAAACACAACCCAGAAACCCATGTGCTTCACGAACTGAAAAAATTAGTTAACAAAAACTGAAGGCAAAAGCCAAAATCCATAAAAAATACCCTCTCTTCATGAACTGAAACAAAACAAAAGGTGAAGACAAAACGGGGTATAAAACAAAATTTTATATCTACGCACACAGACAAAAAATTCCACACAAAAATCCCTTACAAAAATCCTACACAAAAAACCCATAATGTCTCTGAAAAAAAAGTCACTGGAGAACTTTAATAATTTAGGGACTAAATTCGCAAAAGGCATCAGCGGACTGAATCCGCAAAAGTTTGAGAGTCAAGGACTGAATTCATAAAGTCCTTAGTGGACTGAATTCGAAAAAGTTCAGGGTAAGGAAATGAATTCGCAAAGTCCTTAGTGGACTGAATTCGTAAAAGTATAATGGTCAGGGACTGAACTCGTAAAGTCTTTAAAGGACTGAATTCGCAAAGTCATAACGAACTAAATTTGCAAAGTGACCGGGGGCTGATTTCACAACATTCAGTATAAGGACTATTTTTGTTAAACTTCAATTTCAGGGACTAAGCGTGCATCAGTAAGGTAACTATCAGTATAGTAACTATGATTGTATGTGGTGTGGTGCATGATAGCTATTTGTGTGAATGCGTCTTAGCCATTGGATTAGGCTAGATTCTTAGTTTAGAAAAAAAGAAGGATCGTGACCCTTTTGTTTATATTTCACTTTTTTATGAAAGATATTAATATCCTCACTGAACTTAAAAGTAAACATCATTAAATTAAAGTACATTAAGAAGTATGTATCAGTGAGTATTTAAGGTACTTTTGGAGGAAGGAGCCGTTAGTTAATAAAGGTTGACCATTGACCGTTGACTATCGGTTATATGTTAGCATATAGCTCATAAGAGGCCCACGGCTTATTTAGCTTTTAAGGTTTCATCTTTGTCTTATTAATACTCTTGTATTCTCCTTAGTTTATAATCAATTCAATAAAGCTTTGCATTGTATCTTTAGTTTCTATATGGTATGAGACTTAAGCTGAAGATGAAGAAGAAGAAAAAAAAGGGTTCGTTTAACTTTTTGGCTTGAGAATCAGGTTTAAAAAAATCGTTGGTGTCATGGTGTTTATGTATTCGAGATTTTGTTTGAAAGAAAAATAATTTGATTGGTTTTTTTTGTTAGTATTAGTTTTTTTAATAGGATTGTCTGCTATAGGATCTGTTGGAATTTTTTGATAAGTTTTGGGTTTTGGTTAGAATTTTGTTTTCGTATGGTTCTTTTGAATACTGAGGTTAGTAGATTTTGTTTCTTCGATTGATTTGTTAATAGGATCGGTTCTTTGGGTTTCTTGATTAAAAAGTTTGTTTGATCTTGTCGCCGTCATGTTTGCTGTTGTTGAATTAGTTTGGATTGCATCGGATTGAGACTTCGTCTAGCATTGAGTCTGCACTCTGGGACGCTCCGTTCTGTGTTTATTTTTTGTTTTTTTTGTTTTATGTTCGGATCGCATCGCATTGGTATTGGCATTGGCATTGCTATTCGCGTTGGTATTGGCATTGGCATTGGCATTGGCATTGGCATTGGCATTGGCATTGGCATTGGCATTGGCATTGGCATTGGCATTGGCATTGGCATTGGCATTGGCATTGGCATTGGCATTGGCATTGGCATTGGCATTGGCATTGGCATTGGCATTGGCATTGGCATTGGCATTAGCATTGGTATTGGTAATGGCACTTTGGTCCTGATTCCGGTTGCTTGGTTATGTTGGTTACATATGGCTCTGCATCCGTCTGGTTTTGATGCTTTCTGCATCGGATTTTAAGTTTGGTTTTTAGATTTGTGTTGGTGATGGTGATGTTATAGTCTTAACTAATCCGAATATGTATTGAGTAGTTATGTGTAGCATCTTAGCATCAACAACATGTTTTGGTTCCGCTTGTATCTGCATCTGTTTGTTTGAATCTGCTGTCTGAATCTTCTCTTCGTCTACCTTTGTTCGAAACTCTTTGCTGCTGCTGTCTGTCTGCATTTGTCCGTCTGATTTCAGAGTTTTCTTGTCAAACTCTCAATATAGTATGGTGAGTTTGAGAGGGTATGTTAGTTAATAAAGGTTGATCGTCGACTGTTGACCTTTGACTGTTGACTGTGACTATCGGTGATATGTTAGCATATAGCCCATAAAAGGCCCACGACCCATTTAGCTTTTAGGATTTCATCTTTATTTTGTCTTATAAATACTATTGTATTCTCCTTAGTTTATAATCAATTCAATAAAGCTTTGCATTGTATCTTTAGCTTTTACAGGAACATCAGAGAGTTTATAGTCTCTAAACATGAAGACTGAACAAAGTTTAGTAACATCAACAACAAAGATCAAAAGTTATTCTTTTCCTAAAAAAAAGATCAAAAGTTATTGTTTTTTATTTACTCATTGTTGTAATTCAGTATGTAAAAAGAAGTCATTATGTTCACTTACTACTGATTAAATTCTGCTATTTGTATATTCAAATAAGGGAAGACTGTTGGGTCAAGAATTTGTCCCAATTGTCTCTGACAAAATTTGAACATAAAATATCCTTACTGATAAAGAAGTCAGTGAGTGTTGTATAAAGCTCAATCAACAACAAGCTTTAGGAACGTCGAAGACCAACCGAAGAAACACTTTACCGCACTGATGCGGTGTCAGTGAGTAAGTACCTAAGCCACAAACAACATCAAAGTCGTTGAGATCTGAAAAATATCTCCATGACTCACTATATCTAAAGAAACAAACATGATATATGAGTTGGCACTTCAATCCCCTGAGAAAGGAAAATCAAAAACACGTTTGCTTAAAGTCAAACAAGTACAAAAGTGGTTGTTAAAGTACATTGGGAAGAGAAGCTACATATGAAAGCATTAAATGGAATATGTACTATTCAACAAAATGTTTGACACCTAACCTACTACAACACGTGACTTCACTCTTCCTCTCATATATATGCGTATGTTTGTAATAGAGATATTATCGATTCTAAACAAACAAAAATGATACAAATTTATTATAATTGATAGGATCCTCCTCTCATTGGAGTATAAACTTAGCTTTGATTCATGAGAGTTTTATTTGTCATTCAATCAGGATAGTGTTCCGCAATTATCCTTTGAAAATCTTTGATTCACTTCTAATAAAATTTATAAACGTTGAAAAATACAAATTGTGTTATTAGTTGTCAAATGGGTATTGAGTAAAACTTATTCTTATCATCTTAACATATTCATGTTTTACTCAAGGGAATTGATTTGCACACCTGTTTGGTATGACGGAATGTAATGAACGTCGTAACGGAATAAATGAAGTAATAGAATTACGCATTATGATCATAATTATGTTTGGTTGTTATGATAGAATGGAATGTAATTGATAATAAAAAGACTAAAATAGCCTTTGATAATATTTTTTTTAATTTGGTAGGTAGTTAATAAAGGTCTTTTATGTAATTATGATTCCATTACAAGATGTAATGGGAAAAAAACATGGGACCCCTAATGAATAAAAATGATGGTTTTTTATGTAATGAGTCATTGCATTCCGTAATTGTAAACAAACATAATTTTCTCATTCCGTCGTAATGATCTTTTCCATTCCTACTCTCATTACGATGTATCAAACATTACATTATGGTTATAATTGGGACACTCTATTTTATACATAACATAGTTGTACAGTGCTTACAATGTGCTCTATATACTTGCACAGTGAGTGTCTTAATAAAAAAAATTACAAATCACCTCCCTTTACTCAAACTTTTGAACCAACATCTCTTCATGTAAATAACACACTTTTCATTTATATTATTAGGACCTAGCTTGTTTCTTTTGTCGGACTTGTAGTTCATAACAATCTTTGTTCCTAGTCTTCTCTCTTAATTATAGTTCTCTAAACTACATAAGACAACTAATACTAGGTTATATATGCACATCCCTAAAATACATATGCTTTCGTCATTCGCGATAGATCCAGATTACATAAACTATGTACACAAATATGTCGACACCTTAGCGAATAATGTGAATTAACTAATATGTGAGTGTGACATTCTATTGTTTAAAAATGTGTTTAGTTTATAAATTTGTATAATTGTCATGATCATATATTAGTGGTACCAGTTGTTTTCTGTTCGCATATAATTAATTAATTTCCCATCATCGCATTCTCAACAATGATGATTAAGTTTTTCTAACTTTTCAATAACGCAAATTCACACCGATTTACAAAGAACTTGAGTGGTAAAAACCTATGAAGGTGTACCTTTTTATTGGTCGCGATGAAGTAAAATCTTATGTTAATTTTAAATATGAAAGCTACTACAAGATGACAATTTTTTTTATATCTGGATAGCTTTGCAGTCTTGTACCCAAGTTAAAATTTTATATTTGGGTGTGCGTATATTATATAGTAGCTCATTCAGCGGCTGAAATGACGTCGTTTTAATAATTAGGCTCGCGGCTTTTGGGCTTGGTTAAAAAACCAGGTCGGCCTTTTTTTCTCTTTATCTACATTTGAGACACACACAATCTTGAGTCTTTCAGAGTACGCTCTAACATACTCCTAGATACTCTCACCCGATTATTCCACAATACATTTTGTACTCATCTTTTTTGTGGGTCATTTGTGGGTTTTGAACTTCGTTTTGAGGGGTTTGTGTGTGTGTGTATTAGGGGGTTGGTGGTTTCTGAGATTGGGTGCGACTTGATCTGTATGCGTGACTTAGGGCTTATGTTGGTTTGCATGCATAAGTTGTGGTTTTGATTTATTTTTTTATATTCGTGGAAGAGGTATAAATTTGCTTTCAGATATCTTTGCTTTTGTTTTTTGTTTGGTTATTATTGGTGTTTGAACTACTATTTATATTAAACTTGACTCTTTTTTTGGCCCAATTGTATTAGATGATTTGGTATGAGTTGTTAGATTAGTATGTTTGTGAAAACAAATAGGTTTTGATGTTTGTTTAAAGTTAATTTATTTTGGTGAGGCAAGTGTATTCGATGCTTTAGCATGAGTTGGTAGATGGGTATATTTGTGAAAACAAATGGATTTTGTTGAATGTTTATTAAAGTGGCCATGATGGTTGCCTGCGTTTGTGTGTTCAACCAGATGTCGTATCTTGGCGGGGCAACCTGTCTTAGATCAGGCATGCAGCCATGGCCGGTATTTGGTCTGGTATTTTTCATTTGCACATTGTTAGTGTAGTAGATGATTTGGAATGAGTTAGTAGATGAGTATATTTGTGAAAATAAATGGATTTGGCTATTTGTTTGTTGAAATGGCTATGATAGTCACATGAGTTTGCGTGTTCTAGTGAATGCCGGTACCTTGGCGGGGCAGCATGTCTGAGATCAGGTTTGCAGCCATGGTTGGTATTTCGTTTGGGATTTTGTATTCTCATGTTGCGGCATTATGTGTTATTGTTGGTGTTTGGACTGCTATTACCAGCCTGACTTGGATCAGGTTTGTAGCCATGGCCGATATTTATTTTGGGATTTTGCATTTGCACATTAATATATGTTGTAGATTATTTGAAATGAGTTGGTAGATGAGTATATTTGTGAAAATAATAGATTTGGCTATCTGTTAGTTGAAATGGCTAGGATGGTTGTCTCGGTTTGTGTGTTCTAGCGAACGCCGGTATCTTGGCGGGACAGCCTATTTGGGATCAGGTTTGCAACCATGGCCGGTATTTGGTCAGGGTTTTTGTATTCTCAAATTGCGGCCTTTTGTCTCCTTGTGGACCACTATGTGTGTGTGTGTGATTCAAAGTGTTGATGTAGAAATTATTAGTATTGTAAAGATGTCAGGTTAACTCGGCGTCATTTCGATCGCTGAATGTGTGTTTATATTCTAGATGTGGAGTATCTTGGCAAGGTAGCCGGACGTTTGTCTTGGTTGCATCCTTACTCAGTTTTCAATACTTTGTTTGCTTGATTGCGTATTTTCGTTTGTGGCGATGATGTTGATTGTCTGTGGTTACATGTTTTATAGTTGTAGTATGTTGGCGTTGGTGTCTTGGCGTGGTAGCCTCACCCGCATTGAGGATGCAGTCGGGACCAATGTTGCTTTCATCTTCTAGATCCGCAAACCTGAGCCAAGCGTGTGTCTATGAGGCGAGTGGGTTTTATTTAAATCACATTAATATGTATCAGTTGGGTTGTACACATATGCCGCATGTTCTACTGATGCGGTCGTCGTAGGACTTCTACAAGAAGTTTTACAACTCCCTAGGCAGAGCACCTAATCGTTGTAGTAGTAGTATAGGCAAGACTTGGGGGTTGTTATCGTTCACTCGGGGAATAGGTTGGGAAGGATTGATCATGGTCTAACAGAATTCTAAGGGTTTAGAGAAGATTATTTTTGTGTTTTTATGTTTTATGGAAAGCATGTAAATCATATAATTTAGAGAAGGTTTGGTTTTAGCTATTAACTAAATATAATTCTACGCTAATGGTGATAACAATAAGATAAAAGACTGTGTTTATTTAATCATGTATTAATCCCTTGATTGCTTCTCCTAGTGTTGTTACATTGTCACCCTTGTAATGATCTGTGTAACTATTTTCTAAGTCATGAACGAATTACATGAACCCGCCGTCTACTTAGTATTCCGCTAGAGCAACGCACACGTAAGGTAGTATGAAGACTGTTACCCGATGGTATCCTTTCTACACAATCATGTTTCCCTAGACATATCAACAGCGATACAGACAAAAGCTGGTTTTCTAGAGCCTAACATGCACATCCATCATAAGAAGCAACACCACTAAGATCTACATTCTAGGTTTCATACAATTATAAATAAACACAATATAAGGTTTAGCCAAACATATTAATGATAAAGCAAGAGCATAGATAGATCAAACAACACACATACATATTGAATGATTAAATAAACCTTACTTGATTAAAACATAAGTTGGAGGAAGTACAATAGGGTTTTTAGGCCCTAAATTCATCACTGACAGATGTTAAACGAACTAGGGTTCGTACCCTCTTTTTATTCTAAAGTTACACACACAAAACCCTAAATTCGGGTTTGTATATATAGGAAAAGGGTTGTGACGGCGTCGCGTTTTAATCGTGACACCGTCATGAAAGAGAATATTCTAGATAATGGGCTGGGTCGTATGCTCTAATGACGTCGTGGAATCTTATGACGCCGTCTTGATCTTCGTGGTGACGGCGTCACGTTGTATACGTGACGCCGTCTCCAGCCACTGTAGAGAAATTCTTGGTCAATGTTGGTGTAGGTCCGTAGTCTTGTCCGTTTCTTCTCCAAATGAGCCCAAGTCACGTGTAATTCTTCCAAATGCCCTCCAAATGAGAAATACCTGAAAAGGAACGATTAAGTACCTATTTTGGGCATAAATGCACGATTTAGGGGGGTTAAACGACCCTGAAAAAGTGTATAAAATGACACCTCATCAGCAGGGAACCGCTTTTAATTCAACTTCCATTCTTTGTTTGTTTGCTTTGGTAGTCCCACGTTATCTTTCTTGATCTCCTTCTTTGTCGTCCTACTAGTTCCAACGCCAAGAGTTAATTTTAACTCCTTGTCACCAAATTGATTTAGTAATACATTGTTTGTAAACGTCTTCGCATTTGTGTATGAGATATGCACGATGCAATCCTTAAGAAAAGGGGATACGGTTGGTGAGTTAGGTTTGATTGGTTTTGGGTTTGGCATGGTTAGAATAGGCTTGATCTCCTCCTCCTCGATATCTGCGACATCACCCTTATCATTCTTGCTTTGGATTGAGGGTGGTTTGTAGACAAATTATTGTCTCGGCTTGGTATTTTTGGTACGAGGAAGGGATTCAGTAGGCTATATTTCTCGAGATACTCAAACTGCCTCTTTAAATTTTTGATTTTCGCTTGGCGGTTTCTTAATCCTTGATCGATTTGACGTTCCAATTCAACCACCTGGTCCTTCATACGTTCATTCGCTTCTGTTTGCCTAGCCGTCCACTCTCTCATCATCTCCTTCGTTGAGATTTTGGGTATGTTGAAATATTCTGATGGATGTGGCATTTAGTTCCATGGTTCGGATTGAGGATAGTAACAGTTTGGGTAGGAATACGAATTTATAGAGTTTTGGTCGTGATATCCTCCGTGATATCTTTGGACATAACTCGCTTCCATGGGATCACACATCGACGTATCATCCTTCATGTAGATATGTGAAGCGTGGTTGTCTCTACGATCGTCTCGCATCTCTTTGAGCTCTTTCCTGGTTTTTAGTTTGGGGTTGTTTTGGGAATCATTCGAGAAATCGAGTTTCAAATGGACTTTGTTATAACACCCTGTGTTTTCAAGCCATTGACGACGTCGATAAATATACTATTTATTTTTAATGTTGTACGCGTTTGCTT
>BQNB010076677.1:12776-31088 GCA_026074375.1 Tanacetum coccineum
GTATGTACTCTCTTTTAGAACATTATTGTTTTAACCCAAGTTAATTATTTGAGTACACAGTTTCTAAGTCCTTATCCTTGTAAATACAGTTTTGGGACGATTGGGATTCATGATAGTATTTATTTCGCAGAAGAATGGGGAAGAAAAGTTAAATCAATACCCCCATATGTTTGTTAGATGATTTCCATGTTATTTTGATCCACCCCAAATCGGGTCATTAGTGTAGGGGTGTATCTAAAAACCCCCATGATGTATTATATGTTTAAGCAATGGCTGGGCAAAATTGTACGAGAAAAATTATATATAAAAAAAGTAAAAAAAATGTACTGGCTGCCATTTGCTTATGTTTATGTTTATGTTTATATTAGAGTCAAGAAAAGAAAAAGAAATAGATTGATGTAGAGTTGTGTAGAGTTTGTATATCTTCGTTCGAGTCTTGGCTTAGCAACCAAACCAGCATGTATTCATACAAATAATTAGCTAACCCTTCCACTCTAAATTCACCCAAAGTCACCACCCAAATGTATCCCATCCATTTCTGTTTCCATTATATGTTATCTTACACCTACACCCCACAACCCTTTAAAAGACCTCTTAGATAGTAATGAATAATGCTTGCACCTAGCGGTGGAGGTTTGATCCTTTACCAAGCCTATGGTAATTTATATGCTATGACAGGTAATGAGTGTTGATTTTCCATTTCCCCCTTATGTAATAATTTATTATACACCCGAGTAAAAGCGAGAATCCCAAACACTAATGTGAGGTGCTAGTATATATTTTTCATGTTTTTAATTACGAGTTCTAGAAGGTTATGTTATAAAATATGTTTAAAGAGTAGGTAAATTGACCCCTCATATTTTTATTGTCTAGGTAGAAAAGCCCATTTGCTTGAGGACAAGCAAATCCTAAGTGTAGGGGTATTTGATGAGGTGTCATTTTATACACTTTTTCGGGGTCGTTTAACCCCCTAAATCGTGCATTTATGCCCAAAATAGGTACTTAATCGTTCCTTTTCAGGTATTCAGCATTTGGAAGGCATTTGGAGGAAATACACGTGACTTGGGCTCATTTGGAGAAGAAACGGACAAGACTACGGACCTACACCAACATTGCTCAAGAATTTCTCTACAGTGGCTGGAGACGGCATCACAAATACAACGTGACGCCGTCACAACGAAGATCAAGACGGCGTCACAAGATTCCACGACGGCGTCAGAGCACACGACCCAGCCCATTATCTAGAATATTCTCTTTCATGACGGCGTCACGATTAAAATGCGACGCCGTCACAGCGATTTTCCTATATATACAAACCCGAATTTAGGGTTTTGTGTGTGTAACTTTAGAATAAAAAGAGGGTACGAACCCTAGTTCATTTAGCAGCTGTTAGGGATGAATTTAGGGCCTAAAAACCCTATTGTACTTCCTCCAACTCATGTTTTAATCAAGTAAGGTTTATTTAATCATTCAATATGTCTATGTGTTGTTTGATTTATCTATGTTCTTGCTTTATCTATAACATGCTTGGCTAAACCTCCTATTGTGTTTATTTATGATTGTATGAAACCTAGAATGTAGATCTTAGTGGTGTTGCTTCTTGTGATGGATGTGCATGTTAGGCTCTAGAAAACCAGCTTTTGTCTGTATCGCTGTTGATATGTCTAGGGAAACATAATTGTGTAGAAAGGATACCATCGGGTAACAGTCTTCATACTACCTTGCCCCCTAATATGGTTGATCCACTTTTAATATATTTCACATGCACTTAGTGTACTCCTAGGGGCCTTGTAATAGTCTTCATACTACCTTACTTGTGCGTTGCTCTAGCAGAATACTAAGTAGACGGCGGGTTCAACAACACTTGGAGAAGCAATCTAGGGAGTAATACATGATTAAATAAACACAATCTTTTATTATATTGTTATCACCAGTAGCTTAGTTTATTATTTAGTTTAATAGCTAAACCAACCAACCTCTCAAATATATGATTTTACCTGCTTTCCTATAAACATAAAAACATAAAAAGAATCTTCTCTCAACCCTTAGAATTCTGTTAGACCGTGATCAAGCATTCCCAGCCTATTCCCCTAGAGAACGATAACAACCCCCGAGTCTTGCATATACTACACTACAACGGTTAGGTACACTGCCTAGGGAGTTGTAAAACTTTTTGTAGAAGTCCCTTACGAAAACCGCAACAAGTTTTTGGTGCCGCTACGTGGGGAATAGTTATGTTTGGATCATAGTTTAGCTTAGTTCTACTTGCTTGAATCCTTTCAAGTAAGAATTTAATGTTCGCATATTAGCTTTCTTATAGTCTATCTGTTCTTTATGTTATCTATTTCGTAACCCATTCTCGTCAACCACCATGGGAGACGAGAATCCTATCCGCACTCTAGGAGACTACTTCAAACCTAGCCACGAGGGCTATAGGAATACCATCGAGCTCCTCGTAGGGAACAACGTGGTACCTCTTCGATCTGACACCATCCGGTTGGTGCAAAACGGATGCTCATTCCACAGACTTCGGTATGAGGATCCAAACCAACACCTCAAGTATTTCCTAAAACTAGTGGACTCACTTGACCTTGACGGTGAAAATAGGGAAAGAACGCACCTGTGTTTATTTCAATTTTCCCTTCGCGATCAAGCTAGCAATTGTCTTGAACGTCTTCCAACAGGATCCATCACCACATGGGAGGATCTTACTACCCGATTCCTTGCTCAATTCTTTCCACCAGGAAGGACCACAAATCTCTGCAATGATATCCTGATGTTCCAACAACATCATGGAGAATCTTTATCCAAAGCATGGACTCGTTTCAAGGACTTACTACAAAAAGTCCCTCATTATGGCATCGACCTTCGTCTCTAAGTCTAATTTTTTATGACCATGTCAACCCCGTAACAAGACGAACCATTAACCAATCGGCCAGTGGCAAGCTTCGTTACCAAAACACCGAAGAATCTTGGGCATTATTAGAGGACCTCGCCCTCTATGACAACGAAAGTTGGAATGACCCAAGGGATTTTGCTAATCCGGTCAAGGCAATCGCGTTGCCTCAAGATGTCCAGAGTACATCGGACCGCCGTTTAATCGAGCTCGAAAATCTAGTCCAACGCTTGATGGAAGCTCATCTTGCTCCGACACAAGCTGCTTAAGTGAAAAAAATTACTACCTCACGTAAGATCTGCAGTGGTCCCCACGACAGTCAGTATTGCATGGAAGATCCCGAACAAGCCTTTGTTGAATACGTATCCTCGCGTACCGATGAAGCGGGAGGTAAGTGGTATACTTTCAAGCCTAAGCAAAACAATCTTGGTGACACCTATAATCCATCATGGAGAAGTCACCCAAACCTTAGGTGGAGACAACCCTAAAATTTTCAAAATAATTTTTCAAACCCACTACCAGTTTCCATCCAAACGGTTCAATCCTAAACCGTATTCTTTTCAACACCCGTCCTTAAAATTTAAATAATCAATCAAATCTAGAAGGAATATATCTGACTTCATGGCATCTAAAGACCTAGACTATCCAAGTTTGAAGCCGAATTTCAAACAACAGCAAAAGCAAGATGAACCAAACAAAAATCCGACACATTGTTGAAAGGCCATCATCGATCGAATAGCAAAGGAGAGCACTAAACCTAGCGATACTGGTCAAGAACCCAAAAACAAGTACTACTCAGTTTTGTTCTGCTCATTCTTTACCCAATAATCGACTTCCAATCCAACACAAACCTATTGTTCAAATCAACGCCATCGACAATTCCATACCGAGCAACAAAGCGCCTTTTATAATAACGGAGAAAAAGAGAATAAGAAAGAAGAGGACAACCAGAAAAATATCCACATCGACCCTCCTACACCACCCGATCCATCCGTTACATTCATCACTGAAAAGTCCTTAAATTTAATTCATTCTTCGAATCACTCAGATTAGTTCCCCCATCATCCAACACTGAACTCATTTGCACCAAAGAGGAAGATGGCGACGTGATGTTTATTGAGATCATCCCAAAGGATGACAATTTCCTTAAGGAGGAACCCAAAGCAGAAGGGCAAGAAGTGGAGTATTTTGACATATTCTCGACAGGAGATGAACCTCCATATCCACAAGTACCTCAATTTGCCAATATCCTCTCAATATTTCTATGAAACCCCATCATTATGGAAGGATGCCCCTCGAACCTCAAGATACCATGCAACATTGGGCATGTGCATATAGAAAAAGCCTAAATTGACCTTAACTCCCCTCTAAATATCATGATTCAAATGATGTATAATTTGATCATGAGGAGAAAACTCAACCCTGAGGAAAATGCGAATGGAGGAGTTAGAAATTTCACAGGAAGGATTAAAGGAATGCATGTCTTCGTAGGAAACTTCACTTATATCGTGGACTTCATGATTATTGAGGACATTAGCTCAATTATACACCATAGGCTGTCACAAGTAGTGCTAGGGAAACCTTTTGTGGAAATATCCAACATGACTCACGACCCACCCGAAGGAGTAGTCAGGTTCACCAACGGAAACAATAAAGTTACCTATAAGATGCGCCATAAGATAGAACAATACGATTCATTGTCAAACCTTGAAAAAGAGCAGACAAAATCAGTCTACCTTATGAACGAGGAGGACAAGAAAAGGGGAGTAGAGTATGTAATGAGCACAATATTAGGATTTTACAAAGAATGCCTAGAACCCAGACTTGAATACTTAACAGGAATGGATGATGAAGGAGAAGTCACGTAAGAACGTGTGACTTCGAGTCTAGCTACAAAACTCGTAAATAAAGAAAAGCGCTTCTTGGGAGGCAACCCAATATTTACTTTTCCCGCAATTAGGAGTGTCATGTGTTTTATTCTTTTCATTTTATTCTATCATGTTTCGATACTCTAACTTGTAATCATGGCGTGTGTATTGTTTATTAACTCGCTAATTTTAATCAAATGTATTTTGCAAATAATAAGTGTAGGGGAATCTATCTGGTTTTTGAACCAAGTTTAAGCATGTTAAATAATTTGTTTAGAATAATTCGCATCAGTTTTGAGTCATATGAGTAAATTGTCAAATCTCAGGTTTTTATGCAACCATTTGTAAAGGAATTAACTTATGGAATCAAGTGCAGGAAATTTTTCATCAAAAACAAAAATTTCGTTTTCACAGAACGTAGAGACGGCGTCATGATTAACACGCGACGCCGTCACCACGACACCTGTGACGGGGTCAGGATTTTCCTGACGGCGTCAAATGCCTACGTCCAGAAAACTTAAAGTTTTTAATTATTTTTGAAAAAAAACTTGCATAATATTTAAAATATGTACTCTTCTGTTATAAACCTGCAAAACCAATGAGTTTGACAATTCTCTCATCCTATCTTTACTGCTTTATCGAGTCAAACCCTAAATTCATATTGTATATTTGTATATCGCACATTTTATGCTTGGTGTATTGTCTTTGTCTTTGATTACAGGTTATATTTGATGAGAAGAAGCTTGGAAGTTCTTAGGAAGTTTCATTGGACAATTCTTGGATGACAATTTAACTAGTTATTGCATGTTTCTTCTCCATTATTGAGCAAACTAGGGGAGTACTAGTTTCTTTTCCTTGTTTTCTTTTCCCTTTATTTGCTTTTACGGGTACTTCTGTAGAACATTAGGGACAATGTTCAACTTATGTGTAGGGGGGAAAATAAGCCTTAGAAATTATTCTTTCATTTGCCATTTGCTTTGTCCTTAAAATGATGGGTAATATATCGAAACATAGCATAAGAGGTGATTTTGACCCAAATTATTTTTATTACATATACCCAACGAAACCAAGTATTAAGATCATTCTCAATGATAGGGAAATTTTAATATTACTAGCACAAAAACCCTCAAATTCCACCCCCCAAAATGTGAGGTTCGCCCTTAGATATTTTACCTTTAGCTTGTTTGAGTTAAGGAGTAAGCAATCATGTGTATCTATTCCGTTGTTACAGATGTGTATGCGTGGTTTTGTCGCCTTTTCTAGAACATTGGTATTGGTTACTTTAGGATTATGAGAGTGTACCGGTAGTATATTAAATTCTAGAACTTGTTTTTGTAATGCATCCTAAGACCGCATAGTAAGTGTTAGGATTTGCTTGATAAGAGGGATTAGGATTAACCTATGTTTTAAACTTATAATTGTTATGATGGTCACACAGATCATATAACTATCTCACACCATTGCCATGCACTCATCTTTAGTGCAGGATACCCCTACTACAACCCTCCAAGCCTATCTTTTTCACTGTTCTCATAATTTTTTAGTTAAGCCGAACTATTAATGAAAAGCATTGTCACCCTTAAACCAATCGTTACACCCACATAGCCTTAGCCCACCTTGTATGTACTCATTGTTGGGTCTTAAAAGACTTCAAGGATTCTTAGAAGTTACTACTGCTCAGGTACATAATAGAAATTATGCTAAGTGGTTAGTACTGGTAGTATAATGTTACCACTGCTAGTTACTACTGTTAGTATAGTTTAGTACTAATAGCATAAAGTTACTGCTGTTAGTAGTAAAAGTTAAGACTGCTAGTACATGTTACTACTGTTAGTGTATATTAGTACTACTAGTACTAATATTACTACTGCTTATGTTTATTAGTGCTGCTGGTGGAAAGATTACGAGTGTTTGAAGACTTTCTACTGTCAAGAGGATAAAGACGAGTTAAAGAGATAAAGATTGTTTGGAGAACAAGAATACATGTGAAGATAAGTGTTGAGATATTTATGTACAAGATATACATGTATTTATTTAGAAGATTACGTTTATGTTTAGAAAAGATTGAGATATCTTAGGAATATATTGTAAGCCGACTAGGACTCCTTAGATCTAAAAAGTAGGCTCTAGGGCATTAGTTGGATATAGTCTCAATAACACAACTACTCGACATCTATCTTCACAAAACACAACATACACAGATCCAGAGATTAAAGTCTTGATGAACTTCAAGTTGTAACCCCTAGTACTAAGATAAGTACTCGTAATATTATCATTAATAAAATTGAAGCTTTTGTACATCGTAAGTTACATGTTATTCATATTCACTATTCATTGATATATCTCAAGATAAAAAGAATAGGATTCCACATACTCTTTGATATCCACATAAAGTTGTCTACTAATGTTATTGTTGAATTTATCCAAAGTAACATACTCTTTACAATAAGGAATCGATCTTAGTTTGGGATCAACACTCATTTAGTATATTAATGTTTTAACCGCAAGTTAATTATGAGTACACGTATGCTAAGTCTTATCCTTGGTAAATAACAGTTTTGGGACGATTGATAATCATGGTAGGTGTTTATTTCGCGGAAGAATGGGGAAGAAAAGTAAGTCGATACCCCCATAATTAATGTAGATGATCACCATGTTTATATTGCTCCACCATAAACGGGTCATTAGTTAGATTGTAAATATCGAGCATGTAAAAGTTCAAGTGTAGAGTTGTGTAGAGTTTGTATATCTTCGTCCGAGTCTTGGCTTAGCAACCAAACCAGCGTGTATTCATGTAAATAATTAGCTAACCCTTCCACTCCAAATTCACCCAAAGCCACCCAAATGTATCTCATCCGTTTCTGTTTCCATTATATGTTATCTTACACCTACACCCCACAACCCTTTAAAAAGACCTCTTAGATAGTAATGAATAATGCTTGCGCCTAGCGATGGAGGTTTGATCCTTACCAGCCTATTGGTAATTTTATATGCTATGACAGGTAATGAGTGTTGATTTTCCGTTTCCCCCTTATGTTATAATTTATTATACACCCGAGTGAAAGAGAGAATCCCAAACACTTATGTGAGGTGCTAGTATATACTTTCCGTGCTTTTAATTACAAGGTCTAGAAGGTTGTGTTGTAAAATACTTTTAAAGAGTAGGTAAAAATGACCATCATATTGCTTTGGTGATTCGTAGTGATGGTGGATCTTGTTGCTAGGTAGAAAAGCGATTTGTTTGAGGTCAAGCAAATCAAAGTGAGGGTATATTGATTGAGGTATCATTTAAATACACTTAATTTGGGACGTTAATAACCCCTTAAATTGTGCATTTATGCCCAAAATAGGTAACTAAATCGAGTTTCCTTTTAGTTATCAGCATTTGGGAAGGCATTTGGAGGGAAATTCAGCCGTGGTCTTGGGCTCATTTGGAGAAGAAACGGACAAGACTACGGACCTACACCAACATCTCTCAAGAATTTCTACTCAGAAGCGGAGACAGGCTCACAAATTACGCGTGACGCCGGTCATAAAACTCATCTTCAAGACGCGTCACAAAGATCTCCAAGACTGCGTCAGAATGCAAATGACCCAACCCATTATCTAGAATATTTCTATTTCCATGGACGGCGTCACGATAAAACGCGACTCCGTCGCAAAACGATTTCCTATATATTACAAATCCGCTTTTAGGGTTTTATATTGTTAACCTTTAGAGTAAAAGAAAATGGCGAACTCCTAGTTTGTTTGCAGCTGTAAGGGATGATTTTTAGGCCTTAAAACCTATTGTAATTCCTTCATTCATGTTTTTAATCAAAGACGAACTATCCTTAATCATTCAATATGTCTTGTTGTGTGATTCTTATCTGTTCTAATTTTATCTTAACAAGCTTGGCTAAACTTTTATTTATGGATATTTATTTATTATAAAATTAAACCTAGAAGAAGATCTTATTGGTGTTTCTTTCTTGTGATAATATGCATGTTAGGTCTTAAAAACCAGCCTTTGTCTATATCGCAGTAGATATGTCCTATGAAAACTGAATTGTGTAGAAGGATAACCATCGGGTAAAAGTCTTTATACAACCATATTAGCCCATTATATGGTTTATCCACTCTTAATATATTCAAATGCATTAAAAATACTCCTTTAGGGGCTTTGTAATAGTCATCAACTAACTTACATTGTGCGTTGGCATAATGAAATAATTCAATAGACGACTGGTTCGTGTAATTTTGTTCATGACTTAGGAAATAATACATAAATCCTCACAAGTGTGACAAAGCAACAACACTAGGAGAAGCAATCTAGGGAGTAATACAAGATTAAATAAACACAATCTTTTATTATATTTTTATCACCAGTAGCTTAGTTTAATATTTAGTTTAATAGCTAAATCCAACCAACCTCTCAAATATATGATTTTACCTGCTTTCCTATAAACATAAAAACACAAAAATAATCTTCTCTCAACCCTTAGAATTTTGTTAGACCGTGATCAAGACTTCCTAACCTATTCCCCTAGAGAACGATAACAACCCCCGAGTCTTGCCTATACTACACTACAACGTTTGGTACAACTGCCTATGTAGATTAAAACTTCTTGTAGAAGTCCTATGCGACAAGCCGCAATAAGAACCGAGGTGGTGTCGAATGTATGAGAACATGTAATTGACAAGGTTTCAGAGAATTTGGATCTCATGCCTTGTGGTGCTATAACATTGGTAAAACATGTTGTGGAGGTGAGGCATGTCATTTGAATGAACAAAATCCAAGATGTTTGGAGGATTGGAAAAATCTTGATTTGAAAGATTTGGTGGTGGATGGTGAATGTTTTCAAGTGGAAGTGCATTGTTGTAGAGGTGAGGTGTATTGTTGTTACTATTAACAAACAATGGTTGAGTTGATGGTAGTGGTTCAAATTCGGGTGGTGGATTTGGAAATTCGGAAGGTGGTCGTGAGACATGTGGTGGTGGAGATGGATTTAAAGGGCCTAGTGGCTAATTGTCCATCGTTGACACATAGGGGTTATTTTGTAACATTTGTAGTGGAGGAAGTTCTTGAGGTTCTTGTTTTATCAGAATGAAAAAATAAAGTTTAGGTGGAGGTGCAACGTGAGTTGGTATCGGAGACCCACTTAGTGATGATGATGAGGTGTAGTGTATACTCTTGCTAGAGATGGATTTTAATGGAGCTTGTGGTGGTGAGAGAGATTTCTTTCTAGGAGGTGGTGAAGGATTTCTTTCATTAGGTTTGTTCCTACCACTAAGATGTGAGAATGACATAGGTTGAACTTGACACTCATTCTTACGGTTTTTCTTTTGAAGGTTGGTGAATTTGTTTTGGATGAACTAGTAAGGTGTATGATGGAGAAATGTGGAGAAGATTGTGAAAAAATGGTGTTTTGAGGGTGATGATTAAAAGGTGAAAGTGGTGAAGTGGTTGTATAATTGGTCCTTGGATAATATGGAGAACAGTTATACCCTAAGTTTAAATCCCACATAGTATCATATAGCATGGTTATAAGATAAAGTATAAAAAAGTTAAAATCAACAAAATTCGAATTTTGGCGCCTGGACTGGTGAGCCACGGATCCACCTAAACAAGGTACCGGAAACACCTATATGTTTTATCTGTGTTTCTCAAAATTCCTGCAAAATCAACCAGAACTGCATTTTGCAACCTAAACCCAAAACAAGCTAGCATGCAAGCATCATTATCTACTACCAAATAATATTACCAAAGATAAAATAATAACATAAACACGATAAAGTAAAGTGAGTACTAAGTTCACATTCAGTTTAAGCATGCATATTCAAGTACACAAGTTGATAATCCAAAGACACGATAATTAGACATTTAAATTGTTTCATAAACAAATCTTCCTTCAACGACATCCCTTCTTCAACATCCTTGCAAAGTTGTACAATGCTCTACCTAAGTTTTTAAACATCCCTCTTGTCTCCCTTTGTTCCTTGGACATGTTTGGATCATCCTTAAGAGCCCTACTATAAGACCTAGGGGAAAGCTTAGTACTAGGCAAGTCTCCATTATCCGAAGGTGGCAATTCGGTTGAGGATGAGGTGGACAATTAGGGACGTTTAGACTTTCCTACATTCTTAGTTATTTTGGGTGGAGGCTTCTTGGGTTGTTTTGCCTTAAGGGATGACATCTTTCTAGGGACAAGAATGTAACGTCCATCAAATGTGTGATTTGACATATTTGCTTTAAGGTTCATAAAGAGACGAGTTAAGATCATGCCATACGGTAGAACTTTGTCTTGTCGGTCTCTAAAGAAGTACATCACCCTAATCATGAAGTAAGCAAGGTTAAAGGGTTGTCCGTTTTCTAGGCAATACAACATCAAAGCAATAATTGCTTGAGTATGGTCTCTATTTCCTATGGCGAAATAGACATTTTCCCTAAGGACTAGTTTACAAGGTCTAAGGTGATAAAAAAGCTCATTGATTTTAATTTGGTTTGGCAACTTGTGGATGATTTTTCTGTCTTTGTCTACCTTTTCATGAATGGTTCTTCGATGAATTAGGTTTCAGATGTCATCAATGGCCAGAAGGCGTGAGTTGTAAGGTGTTAATTTTAACTCAAAGGTTTTCAAAGTTCATCAAGACCTCAAGCATCAGAGTAAATACAAATGTCTTGATTAGAAAGATGTGTAAGCTTGGCAAATTGAGCAAGGGAGATGTCGAAACGGTGATTGTTGATGGTGAATTGAATTGAGAGATGGTTAAAGGGGTCTCTATCTAGATGAAGGGTTTTGTAAAATTCAATATTTTATCTTATTGTTATCACCAGTAGCGTAGAATTTATATTTAGTTTAATAGCTAAAACCAACCACCTCTCTAAATATATGATTTACTTGTTTTCTACAAAATATAAAAATACAAAAATAATCTTCTCTCAACCCTTAGAATTATTTTAGACTGTGATCAAGCCTTCCCAACCTATTCCTTGAGTGAACGATAACTATTGGGATTAAAAGATATCTGAGTGATGTTGAAGTTACTGTTGTTGGTTATATTTCTACTGCTGGTGAAGTTCAGAGAAAATATTCTAAGTCATTACTACTGCTAGTTGTAAAGTTACTATAGTTAGTATTAGTTATTATTGCTAGAAGAGTTTTTGCTGTTAGAGTTTAGTTAGTACTGTTAGTTTGTTTTAGTGTTGCTAAAGTGATATGTTTGAGATATTTTAGGAAAAGATATGTATGTATAGAAAACGCGTTGTAAGCCCGTTAGGGTTCCTTGGTGTATAAAAAGAGACCCTAGGGCATGTAGTTTATACATATCTCATCTTCGTATCATCTAGAAGTCGTTTTGATATAGCTTCAAGGTTTTGTATAACCCTAACACTATCAAGAGTGTTCGTATCGATATATTGAGGCTTAAAGTTTGGTATTATACAATCTTGTTTGTTATTGTTTTACTGCTTATACTTCTTAGTATCATAGACTAGATTCTGCATAGTCTTTGATATATTCAATCAAAGTTTCTATCATAGTTGTCTTAGATTTATTCAATACAACTAAGCCTTTTATAAGCTAAGCAAGATCTATTCAAGTGGGATCAACAAGTGGTATCAGAGCTTGTGTTCTGAAACTTTGATCTAGAAGAAACTAACAAGAACTCTTTACTCACAAGGAAGAGATGGATCTAGAAACTGCACAAACCACTACTACTGCAAAGTTGCCCATTCTCAAACAGGGTGAATATGATATGTGGAGGCTAAGGATTGAGCAATACTTTCAAGTACAAGACTATGCTTTATGGGATGTCATAGAAAATGGAAACTCATTCAAAATCAGTAACTCAAACAACAACAAATTCTGATGGTACCTCAACTTCACTAATACTAGGTCCTGTAACTACTGAATAAAAGGCTCAAAAAAAGAATGATGTGAAGGCGAGAAGTATGTTATTGATGGCACTTCCTAAAGAACATCTAATGACATTTAATCAGTACAATGATGCTTAGACTTTTTTTGCTGCTATACCAACAAGATTTGGTGGTAATGAAGCCATAAAGAAGACTCAGGAGACTCTTCTGAAGAAAATGTATGAGAACTTTAGTGCTCCAAGCACAGAGTCTCTTAACTCTATTTTTAACAGGCTTCAAACGATTGTAAGTCAGCTGGCTATCTTGGGTGAAAATATTTCACAAGAAGATCTCCATTTGAAATTTTTAAGAAGTCTGCCTTCTAAGTGGAATACTCATGTTGTGGTCTGGAGGAATAAACTTGATCTAGACATAATGAGCTTTGATGATCTCTACAACAATTTCAAGATTGTTGAACAAGAGGTTAAAGGAACTGCAACCTCAAGCTCAAGCTCAAGTTCTCAGAATATAGCTTTTGTGTCATCCCCTAGCAGTACTAATGAAGTTAATACTGCTTATGGAGTTAGTACTGCTAACACTCAAGTCAGCCCTGCTAGCACTCAAGTTAGCACTGCTAGTACTCAAGTTAGTACTGCTAACTTAAGTGATGACACATTTTATGTATTTTTTGCCAGTCAACCAAACGGGTCTCAACTTGTATATGAGGTCCTTGAACAAATCCATGAAGATGACATAGAAGAGATAGATTTGAAGTGGAAGTTAGCATTGCTGAGCATGAGGACAAGAAGTTTTTTCTAGAAAACTGGTAGAAAGATTACTATCAATGGGGGTGACATAGCTGGATATGACAAGTCTAAGGTAGAGTGTTTTAACTGCCACAAGATGGGATACTTTGCAAGGGAATGCAGAGGACGTAGGAACCAAGATAGCAAAAATAGGAATCAAGACAGCTCTAGGAGGACTATAAATGTAGAAAAAACTTCTTCCAAAGCCATGGTGACTATTGATGGAGCTGGTTTTGACTGGAGCTATATGGTAGATGATGAAGTCCCTACAAACATGGCTCTTATGGCTTTTTCAGACTCTGAGGTACATAATGACAAAACTTGTTCAAAAACCTGTCTAAAAAGCTTTGAAACTCTTAAAACTCAACTTGAAGATTTAATAATAGAGTTTAATAAATCTGAGTTCAATTTAGCTACTTATAAAAGAGGGTTAGCATCTGTGGAAGAGCAACTTGTCTTTTATAAAAAGAATGAGGTTATTTTTTGTAAGCAACTTGCTGTTCTTAAAAGAGATATCTCATATAAAGACTCAGAACTTAGTATGCTTAAAAGTGAGTTAGAAAAGCTTAAGCAAGAAAAAGAAAGCAATCAACTTAAAATTGAAAATTTTGAAAATGCTTCTAAAAGTCTAGACAAATTAATAAGGAGTCAAATAACTGATAAAAGTAAAAAGGGTGTGGGGTTTGTAAGCTATAATGCTGTTACACCTCCTCCTACAGGGTTATTTTCACCCCCAAAGTTTGATTTGTCCAACTATGGTCTAAAGGAGTTCCAACGGCCTGAGTTTGAACGCTATGGACCTAAGACTAGTAAGAGTGTTAGTGAAAAAATTTCTAAAGAGGTTAGGGAATCTTCTGATACCCTACTAGTTGAGAAGTTGGTGTCAGATGATAAATTAGAGAAGAAAACGGGTTCTCCTACTGTTGCTAAGATAGAATTTGTTAGACCTAAACAACAAGAAAAACCAATTAGGAAACTAGTTAAGTATGCTGAAATGTACATGTCACAAACTCCTAGAGGAAATCAAAGAAACTGGAATAATCAGAAGTCCCAACAGCTAGGAAGTAACTTTGTGATGTACAATAAAGCTTGTTTTATCTGTGGAAGTTTTGACCATGTGCAGGCTAACTGCAATTACCATCAAAGGGAAAGGGAGGTAATAGGGAATAATTAAACAAGGGTGAATTACAATTATTTTGCTAAAAAGGCTCACCCTAGTGCTTACAGGAACATGGTTCCAAGAGCAGTTTTAATGAAAACTGGCCTAAGATCACTTAATACTGCTAAGCCAGTTAATACTACTCATCCCAAAATTACAGTTTATAGTGCTAGACCAATGTCATATTTTTCTAAATCAGCACAATCAACTATAAAGAGGCCCTATAAAATAAGAACAACATTAACTAACAAAAATTTAATCAAAAAGTTAATACTGCTAAGGAAAGATTTTATAGTGATATGCCAAAAGTAGTTAATACTGCTAGGCCAAATTCAGCAGTAGTTAATATTGTTAGGTCAAATCAGGTTAATGCTGTTAAGGCCTCAGCATGTTGGGTTTAGAGACCTACCAAACTTAATAGTGCATCAATTACTTTGAAGAGGCATAATTATGTTGATGCACGAGGCAGATCCAAGTCAGTGATGGTTTGGGTCCCCAAAGGAAACTAATTTCCTTATTTTTATGTGTAGATTCATCTACAATAAGAAGATCAAGGATATGTTGACAGTGGATGCTCAAGGCACATGACAGGGAACATGTCCTATCTCTCAGACTTTAAGGAATTTGATGGAGGATATGTTACCTTTAGGGGAGGAGCCAAAGGAGGGAAAATTACTGGTAAAAGAACTCTTAAAACTGGTAAGCTTGATTTTGAGGATGTGTACTTTGTCAAGGAGTTACAGTTTAACCTTTTTAGTGTTTCACAAATGTGTGACAAAAAGAACAACGTTCTTTTTACTGACACTGGATGTTTTGTTCTGTCTCCTGACTTTAAGTTAGCTGATGAAAGTCAGGTTTTACTTAAAGTTCCTAGAAAGAACAATATGTACAGTGTTGATATAAAGAATATTGTTCCTAAAGAGAGTTTAACTTGTCTTGTTGCAAAGGCCACACTTGATGAATCAATGCTATGGCATAGGAGGCTAGGTCATGTAAAAATTTAAACTATTAATAAACTTGTTAAGGAAAATCTTGTGAGAGGTTTACCTACAAAACGTTTTGAAAATGACCAAACTTGTGTTGCTTGCCTTAAGGGAAAGCAACACAAAGCCTCTTGTAAGTCCAAGATTCATGTTACATATGGACTTGTTTGGTCTAACTTTTGTGAGCAGCTTAATGAATAAGAAATATTATCTAGTTGTCACTTATGATTATAGCAGATTTACTTGGGTTTTCTTTTTAGCAACTAAGGATGAGACTAGTGGCATTCTTAAGAGCTTTATAACTGAGATAGAAAATCTAGTTGATAAGAAATTAAAGATAATCAGATGTGACAATGGAACAAAGCTCAAGAATAGAGTTTTGAGTGAGTTTTGTGAAAAGAAAGGAATTAAGAAGGAATTTAGTATAGCTAGAACTCCTTAGCAAAATGGTGTTGCTGAGAGGAGAAATAGGACACTAATTAAGGCTGCTAGAACCATGTTAGCTGACTCTAAGTTACCTACTACATTTTGGGCTAAAGCAGTTAATACTGTTTGCTATGTGCAGAATAGGGTATTAGTAGTTAAGCCTTAAAACAAGACCCATTATGAATTGTTTAGAGGTAGAACACCTGCTCTAAGCTTCATGAGACTATTTGGGTGTCATGTTATCATTCTTAATACCTTATATTATTTAGGCAAGTTTAATGGAAAGTCAGATGAAGGATTCTTTGTTGGATACTCAATGAATAGTAAGGCTTTTAGGGTATACAACATTAGAACTAGGAAAGTAGAAGAAAACTTGCATATTAGGTTCTTGGAGGATAAGCCTATTATTGCAGGTGATGGACCAAAGTGGCTGTTTGATATTGATGTTCTAACAAAATCAATGAATTATGTACCAGTTGTTGCAGGAACAAACTTTAATATTTCTGCAGGTACAAAAGAAAGCATTGGTGCAAGTCACTCTAGTAAGGAGACAGGATCTTGCCAAGACTGCATTTTGATGCCATTGTGGAAAGATGGTTCACTATTTGATTCTTCTTCAAAGAAGTTAGCAATGATGAACCACAACCTTCTAATGATACTGGAAAGAAGAATGATGATAGTGAAATTGATAATCAAGAGAGGCCTGAGAAAAGTGCTTAATATGTTAATATTGTTGGGCCAAGTATTATTACTGCCAGTACAAATGATAATACTGGCAGTCTAAATATTAATATTGGTATTCCAACAATTAATACTACTCCACTTGAAGACACACATGCTGATTTCTTTGGTGATAAAACAGAAGTGGATATGAGCAACATTTCTACCACATATCCAGTTTCCTCTACTCCAAATACAAGAATTCATAAAGATCATTCACTTGCTCAAGTGATTGGTGATATACAGTCTAGTGTACAGACAAGAAGAATGATAAATGAACAAGGATTTATTAGTGCTGTTAATGAAGGGAAAACTCATGAAGACCTTCATAATTGTCTGTTTGCTTGTTTCCTATCTCAGGAAGAGCCCAAGAAGGCAATCCAAGCTTTAAACGATCCAAGCTGGACAGAAGCTATGCAAGAAGAGCTTCTACAATTCAATTTACAACAAGTTTAGACATTGGTGGATTTACCTTATGGCAAGAGGGCCATTGGAACAAAATGGATGTACAGAAACAAGAAAGATGAGAGAGGAATTGTAATCAGAAACAAGGCAAGGCTGGTTGCACAAGGTTACACTCAAGAAGAAGGAATAGATTATGATGAGGTTTTTGCTCTAGTTGCTAGGATTGAAGCAATTAGACTGTTCTTAGCCTATACCTCCTTCAAAGACTTTGTTGTATACTAGATGGATGTGAAGAGTGCATTTTTGTATGGCAAAATTGAAGAAGAAGTATATGTCTGTCAACCTCCAGGGTTTGAAGATCTAGAGTTCCCTGACAAAGTTTATAAGGTAGAAAAAGCATTATATGGTCCACATCAAGCTCCTAGAGCCTGGTATGAGACTTTATCTACCTATCTATTAGGCAATGGATTTCAGAGAGGTCAGATTGATAAGACTTTGTTCATTAAAAAGATCAAAGGCGATATCCTACTAGTTCAAGTATATGTAGATGATATCATTTTTGGATCTACTAAGAAAGTTTTATGCACTTAATTTGAAAAGCTAATGCATAAGAAGTTTCAAATGAGTTCAATGGGTGAGCTCACTTTCTTCTTAGGACTTCAAGTGACACAGAAAGAAGATGGGATTTTCATTAGCTAAGACAAGTATGTGGAGGATATTTTAAAGAAGTTTGGTTTTTTAACTGTGAAGACAGCAAGTACTCCCATGGAGACCTCTAAGCTATTGCTTAAGGATGCAGAAGCTGTAGATGTTGATGTTCACTTATACAGATCAATGATTGGATCATTGATGTATTTAACAGCTTCTAGACCTGATATAATGTTTGCTATATGTGCTTGTGCAAGATTTCAAGTCACACCTAAAGGTTTACATCTTCGTGCTATGAAAAGAATCTTTAAATACTTAAAAGGTCAACCTAAACTGGGCCTTTGGTATCCTAAGGACTCACCATTTGACTTGGAAGCTTATACTGATAGTGACTATGCTAGTGCTAGTTTAGACAGGAAATCCACAACAGGAGGTTGTCAATTTCTTGGAAGCAGATTTATTTCATGGAAATGCAGGAAGCAAACTATAGTTGCCACCTCTACTACTGAAGCAGATTTCGTGGTAAGTATAGTATATATCTCTATAGTGCAAACTTTCACTAAC
>BQNB010076679.1:7607-31087 GCA_026074375.1 Tanacetum coccineum
ACCATGCTTGAACTGTAACGATCCAGCTTAGCGATCGTTAGCTATACAAACCGTAACTAACCCATTCCAGAAAATTAGTGTCTGGAAAAAAGCGGTTAGTTTCCTTGGCTCATTTCCAGTACCATTAAATCACGTTAACTGGAAGCCTAATTATAAGGGTTCTTATACTAAAGAAGAAGAAGCAACAGGACAATGGCAAACTAAGATAAGGTTAACTGATCCGTATGGAAACATTTATTTTCAAGGGTTTACAACAAAGAAAACAAACAGGAAGTTGTCAAAGTATCACAAGTTGAGTGACATCATGTCACCCAATTAGTTTGTGGAGTGAAGAGTTGGACCATGTAAAACCTAAAAATCTCAACATGTGTAAAATTACCAAAATACCCCTAACGCAATAAAATCCATAAAAGCATGCATAAACTTCATTTAAATGTTAGAAATTATAAAAATGCAATATATGACAATTATAAAATTTTTATAAGATTAAAATACTTTATATTATGTAAGAAAAATAATTAATATTATATATACATATATTTATGCCGAAATTAAGTATACTTATTTATTTATATATTGCAAATTAAATCAAAATAAATTAAGATAATGATAAAATAAATTTGGCTAATTATTAAAATCAGATTTGAGCTATTTGAAAGCCCATATGACTCGGTATAATTCCCTAGTATATCTTTTATATACATTTCATTTGATCTTCTGATTTGTCTTACCTTATATTTGTATCCCTTTGATCATGTATTGTGATATCCTTTGTACCTTGTATCGTATCCTTTGATTTCCGTTATCTTTTGCATTCGATTATATATATCTGTTCACTGGGCTTTGTAAGCTCAGCCGCACTTTCTTTTCCTGCGGCAGGTATCTAAGCTAGGAGCTGGGGTTGCTTTCAGGCTATGAGTGCTGAGTGTGGACTTACCCTAGAGATCTTAGTTTTGATATATGAATTGTTTCTTTTCAAGACATTTGTTATTTCGGTTATTTCGGTTATTTCGGTTGGATAGGTCTGTCCTTTGAGACTTATGTACCTTAAGTCATGTTGACTTATTTTCCTTTGGTTATTTATTTAAGACTTCCGTTGTTTATGCTTGTGTTATGATTATGTATGCTTTTGATGTCACACCATATTTGTAATACTTCTACCCTTTTGGGTCGGGGCGTTACAATTCACATCCCAATCGACGGTGAAACTTTGATCATATGAGGTGATCAAAGTAAAACCCGACTAAGCCTCATATCCTGTATTAAAACCGAAAGGTATATATCTAGAGGATATCAAGTTTTCGTAGCCCAAGTAATGGAAAAGAAGTCAGACGAAAAAAGACTTAAAGATATACCGGTAGTCAGAGGATTTCCGAAAGTTTTTCCTGAAGATCTACATGGCCTTCCTCCAGTTCGCCAAGTAGAATTCCAAATCTATTTAATTCCAGGAGTGGCACCAGTAGCTCGAGCACCCGATAGATTAGCTCCTTCAGAAATGCAGAAACTATCTGATTAACTACAAGAGTTAGCAGATCGAGGTTTTATCCAACCAAGTACTTCGCCCTGGGGAGCTCCTGTCTTATTTGTTAAAAAGAAAGACGAATCTTTCATAATGTGTATCGATTATCGGGAGCTGAATAAACTCATCGTAAAGAATCGTTACCCATTACCCAGGATCGATGATCTATTCGACCAACTTTAAGGTTCGAGTGTTTACTCGAAGATTGACTTAAGATCAGGGTATCACCAACTGAGAGTCAGGGATGAAGATATTCCCAAGACTGCTTTTAGAACATGGTACGAACACTACAAATTCCAAGTGATGCCACTTGATTTAACTAACGTACGTGTTGTATTCATGGATCTTATGAATCGTGTGTGTAAACCATACTTGTATAAATTTGTAATAGTATTCATTGATGATATTCTCATCTACTCCTGTAACAAAGAAGAACACACAGATCACCTGAGAATAATCTTGGAATTACTCAAAAAGGAGAAATTATATGCCAAGTTCTCCAAATGTGATTTTTGGATTAGTATCGTGTAATTTCTCGGGCATGTGATTGATAGTCAAGGAATTCACGTTGACCCCTCCAAGATTAAAGCAGTTAAGAATTAGGCATCTCCTACCACACCTATGGAAGTATGCCAATTCTTAGGACTTGCCGGTTACTATCGAAAATTCATCAAAGATTTCTCGAAAATTGCAAAATCTTTGACTGAATTAACCCAGAAAAACAAGAAGTATATCTGAGAGAAGACCAAGAGTCGGCTTTCCAACTGCTAAAATAGAAACTTTGTGAAGCTCCAATCTTAG
Source organism: Tanacetum coccineum (assembly GCA_026074375.1). Lineage (NCBI taxonomy): Eukaryota > Viridiplantae > Streptophyta > Magnoliopsida > Asterales > Asteraceae > Tanacetum > Tanacetum coccineum. The sequence goes on from BQNB010076679.1 coordinate 9,928, forward strand.
CATTACCAGAATGGAACGACAATTTTGTTGTTTACTGTGATGCATCTCATCAAGGTCTGGGAGCAGTGCTAATGCAAAGAGAAAAAGTTATTGCATATGCATCTCGACAACTTAAGCCTAATGAAGAGAATTATACCACACACGACCTTGAATTAGGAGCAGTTGTGTTCGCTTTTAAAATTTAGAGACACTATCTGTATGGCACAAAGTGTACTGTGTTCACTGATCATAAAAGTCTTCAACATATCCTTGATCAGAAAGAGTTGAACATGAGACAATGTCGTTGGTTAGAATTGCTTGCAGATTACGATTATGAGATTCGCTACCATCCTGGAAAGGAGAATGTTGTAGCAGATGCCTTAAGCCGGAAAGAATGAATCAAACCACTCCGAGTTAGGGCATTAGTCATGACCCTTCACCCAAAATTACCATCGCAAATTCTTAAAGCCCAAACCGAGGCAATCAAAGAAGAAAACATCGAATCTGAGAACCTACGAGGAATGGACAAAGCATTTGAAGTACATCCTGATGGAACTCGTTGTATCAAGAATCGAATTTGGTTACCACTCTTTGGTAATATGAGGGACTTAATCATGCATGAATCCTATAAATCAAAGTATTCCATCCACCCAGGTTTTAACAAGATGTATCAGGATCTAAAGAAACTCTATTAGTGGCCTAACATGAAGGCAATCATCGTTGAGTATGTTGGCAAGTGTTTGACATGTTCTAGAGATAAAGCAGAATGTCAAAAGCCATCCGGCTGATTGATACAACCAGATATTCCTACATGGAAATGGGAAAGAATAACGATGGACTTCGTTACAAAACTACCCAAAACGTCAAGCAGACATGACACAATTTGGGTCATTGTAGATCGCCTTACCAAATCAGCACATTTCATCCCCACCAGAGCAACAGATAGTATGGAAACCCTTACAAGGTTATATATAAAGGAAATAGTCTCACGGCATGGAGTGCCGATATCTATCATCTCGGATCGTGACAGTCATTTCACATCCAGATTCTGGCAGTCATTGCAGAATGCTTTGGGTACTCAATTAGACATGAGTACGGCATATCATCCCGAAACTGATGGACAAAGTGAAAGAACCATCCAAACACTCGAAGACATGCTTCGAGCCTGTGTTATAGATTTTGGAAAAGGTTGGGAAAGACACTTACCATTGGTAGAATTTTCTTACAATAACAGTTACCATGCCAGTATTAAGGCAGCACCATTCGAGGCACTTTATGGTCGAAAGTGCAGATCACCTGTCTGCTGGGCCAAAGTTGGAGATGTTTAACTCACGGGACCAGAGATAATCCATGAAACCACCAAAAAGATAGTACAAATTCGACAACGCTTGCAAGCTGCAAGAGATCGGCAAAGGAGTTATGCCAATGTAAGACAAAAGCCTTTGGAATTCCAAGTTAGAGATCATGTTATGTTGAAAGTATCACCTCGAAAAGGTGTCATTCGATTCGGAAAGCGAGGAAAGCTTAATCCCTGGTACATTGGACCATTTAAGATCCTTAAAAGGGTCGGCCCAGTGGCATACACACTTGAGCATCCTGAAGAACTCAGTAGTGTCCACAGTACTTTCCACGTTTCTAATTTAAAGAAATGCCTATCTGATAAATATCTCGTCATTCCAATGAAAGAGCTTCGGCTCAATGACAAACTCAATTTTATGGAAGAACCAGTGGAAATTATGGATCGTGAAGTCAAACAACTAAGACAAAGTCGTATTCCTGTAGTCAAAGTAAGATTGAACTCTAAAAGAGGACCAGAATTTACGTGGGAACGCGAAGATCAAATTTATGCCAAGTATCTGCATCTATTTTCAAACATCACTCTGACATCCAACTAAATCTCGGGACGAGATTTCTTTTAAGGTTGGGAGACTATAACAACCCATAATTTTCATCAATGTAATTACCCATCTATTAAATTAGATACAATTATCATCAATGTAAAATCTACTTATTAAATTAAGTACAACTATTTTCATGGGAATATTTTTGCTTTATTCCACCTATTATGCAACGTAACTTGCATAACCTAAGTAAACGAGCTCACACAACCTACCTATGCCAATTTCATCAACGTTTATAGCCAATTTCATCAACGTTTATAGCCAATTTCATCAACGTTTATGTGTCGTTTTCTATTATTGTGACTATGATTAATGAAGTAATACCCTAGATTAGCTTCCGCTGCTATATGTCAGATATGGGGGTGTTACACATGCGGCACATCCTAACCCACCTTTTGAATCTTTTATCTCATACGCGTATACGTTCTAGCGGGTTGACTATTTAAAAAAAATCGGCAGCATTTCCCCTTAACTCCCCAAGTGTGCGTATAAAACGCAAACTCGAAGGAGTAAGGAGAAATGTATACCAATTTTTTTCTTAAATAGTCAACCCGCTAGAATGTATACGCATCCTAAATGAGACAAAATATTTAAAAGGTAGTCCCAAACGGGGATTGCCCGAAATTAATCTCTATTAGATTAGTTTCGGACGGGTATTAACTAATTTCATATAAGGATCTACTTATAACCTCTAGATGCATATGCTTTATATACACAAATAAACATATTAACTACATACAATTTAGAACTAACAATATAAACATTAATAATGTTAACAAAAAGATTTACAAACTTACCTTATGATCCGAATTTTTTTGAAAGAGTTGAAAAGCTCTATTTTGGATACATGATGAATAATTATATATTATATACCTATAAAAAACAATATATATATTAGTTAAGAATAAATTGAAAAACTTAGAAAGAGTAAAATAAATAAAATTACAATTATTACCTTTTATGTAGTTTTGTGAGGTTTAAGGTAAGTTTATTATGGTTGTTGAAAGAGTATTTAATTTGTTGGTTTTGAAAGATTTGGGTTGAGGAAGAATAAATGTGATGGTAGTGGTAGTGAATATGAGGAGTGAATGCAATTGATGTTGGGAGATAAGGGTGCAGGTTTCCGTTGAGGGAGCTGAGTATTTTGAATTTCTTTTTTGGTGCGGTTTTAAAATAATCGTATCAAATAAAGTTATTTGGTGCGGTTTGTAAAACAACCGTACCAAATGACCTTTATTTGGTACGGTTATTTTAAAACCGCACCAAATAACAAACAAAAGTAAAAAACCGCACCAAATAATAGCTAGTTATTACGGTTTTAATATAAACCGTATTTTAGTTTTTTGGTACGGTTTTTGTGTAACCGTATCTAAAAAATGTAACAGAAAATAGTTTGTGTAGTAGTGTCTCTTAGAGTAGTATTGTAAATGTCGTGTGATATTCTATCTTCAATTGTATCATGACAATGAAATCTGTGCCTTTGCAGTCCTTACAGCTCTGGTGCGAGCCCTGATTACAGCCCAAGCTCACCACAATACAAGCAATTCCTCATATTATATTGGTTTTCATTTAGTTCGGTGTTCCTCACACTTGTTTTGTAAAGAGTTATCCTGGAAGTAACCTATTTTACATGTTAATGTTCAAATCTTGTTCACGGGTTTGATCTACTTTGTTTAATTATCAAGTCTATGCTCATGACTCCAGACTATTAAAATTAGGTGACCACAACTTTTTTAACTTGTTGTATGTGGGTTTATTACAGTCGAAGTGCACCTGGGTATTCACTGTCTTCAACAAGCCAGTATACTCCTTCAATGAGCAACAAGGACAAAGATGGATTGAGAAAGTAGGAATGTTTTTTTGATATCAAGTGGAAGAGATGCTGCTACTGTTCTGAACATTTTGTATCCATCGATTAATTATTAGATGGTGTATGATATTGTTTTTTGAGGGACATTGACTTCAACTTATTTGGTATAAAAAAACCAGACTTTGGTTCAAAATATATAGTGTATCAATATATGTTCATTCTTGCACTAACACATATGTATCATCTAAAATGAAAATTACTGAAGAGTCTCATTTGATGGTGTGATTGTGGATCAAATGGTTCATTTGTCATTCGACGCCAATATAAGTATTCGACGCCAATATAAGTATTTGAAGTATAATGGTTCATTTGTCATCAAGCCGTCTCCTAGTTGCGAAACTTGCAATGTGAACTTTGGACCATTTTATACCGTTTCAACTTGTGATTAATGCGTACTTGCGATGTGAACTTTAGATCATTTCAACATGTGATTAACTTTAGTATTTTTTCATCTCTATGAAATATGATAGAAATTATGAGTCGATGGTGAGACTAAATATTTTTTATGCTTCGTGAAAACAGTACTATCATGTATTAATTTACTTGAACTTCATGGATCTCAATCAATACTTTTTTAAAAAGGTCCATTATGTACGTGTTTGTTCTGATTTAAGTAATTCTTAATGAAAAACGTTTAAAGAAGAACAACATTCTAATGAAATACCATTTAAACACACAATACACAACTTTAATTATTCTTAATGAGAGACGTAAACAACTATTTTGGAAATGCCATCCCATTGAACCTACTAAACTCAAACACAATCTGATAAATGCTTACTAAAACCCACTCTTTGTAGGATCCCGTAACCATCGTTGCCAATCTATATCTTTATATTTATTTGACCTTCTCACGATCCACTCGTAACTTCTTAACTGAATATCTTGAACGATTTTGTTAGTAGTTGAAATCTTGTTTCCGAACACATATGTATTCCTTTCTTTCCATATGAAGTAACCGATAGACCAAATAACCGCTTGGCAAACACGAGAAAAATAGGTAGGGACATTAACGTTTCCATTTGATGAAAAAAATTCATCAAGAGAAAAAGCATTAACGCACACCGCCTTCCACCAACTAAAAATCTTGTCCCAAACCCCCATAGCTAAATCACAAGTGATCAAGCTATGAGAACACGTTTCCACAATGTTGTTGCAACTTGGACAAAGAACCGAGTCCAAATCAACACCTCTTCTATCAAGCTCCACACGAACCGGTAATCTTCCTCTCAACGCCCTCCACACGAATATGTTTACCTTCTTGGGCACCAACTTGTTCCAAACCATTTCCTGACCTCCGTTATCCGACACTAGAATCTTTTCCTCGATCAATCTTGATAACTCTTTAACCGTGAACTCACCATCTTCACTAAGTGACCACTTCCATCGATCCCTACAATTACTAGAAATAACAACATGTTGCACAACACCTAGAAGATCCTCTAACTCCTTACTTACTCTACCTCTAATATTTCTAACCCAATCCTATACCCACACCCACCTATTATCTACCCATTCTCCTCTTTCCACTACACTAATCTCCTTTTTTCTATCTAGATGATATAACCTAGGAAACCTATCACAAAGCCTCTAATTGTCCACCCAACGATCTACCAAAAACCTAATATCCCTCCCATCCCTCACCATCCCAACAAACAAAGAAGTGAACTCCACCCCCAACCCATCAATCTCCTCACCACTCTTTACAATATCACACCATACCCTACCCCCTTCACCCCCTGCCCACAGCCCTTACATCCCTCAATCCCATACCCTCCCCATGAATACTTTTGATTAAAACCTAGCAAGAAGCTAGAACAAAGAAACAACGAAAAAAAAGATACAATTAAATGGAGCAAGCCACTCTAGGGGTAGTGACCCATTCGAGCCAATTCAACCGAATGTTTTTGCTTCTATGGCAAGGTTCGAAGCAAGCAAAATATCAATTCCAAGTCCACCGCAATCTTTTGAAGAGCACACTTGCTTCCAAGCTACCTATGCCAATTTCTTATTATCCACAGAGCCTCCCCAAAAGAAGTTGCGCCTAAGCTTTTCGAGATAGCTAATCACACATTTTGGAGCTTTGAATAAGGAGAAATAGTAAGTACCAAGAGCTCCAAGAACAGATTTTAAAAGTGCAAGTCTTCCACCGAAGGAGAGCGACCTTGCTTTCCAAGAGGAGAGACGATTGTGAAACTTGTCTATAATCGGCTTCCAATTACAACTTCTATTCATGTTTGCACCTATGGGTAACCCAAGATAGGTAAAAGGCAGGGAGGAAGGTTGACAACAAAGGATTGATGCAAGCAAATTAGTATCGCCCACAGTAGCCCCAACTCCAAAAATCTTGTTTTTAGAAAAGTTCACTTTCAATCCGGATGCCAAGTGAAAACATCTTAGAAGACGACAAAGGTTTTTAGCATTTTCATGAGACCATTCCCCCAAAATTAAAGCATCATCCGCGAATTGAAGAAGAGAGATCTCAACATTATCATTTCCTACTTTAACACCTTTGAAAATATCTTTGGCTTTTGCTTCCAAAAAGGTTACATGAAGAACTTCAATCGTAAAATGAATAAGAAAGGAGATAAGGGGTCTCCTTGTCTTAACCCTTTATGGATTTTAAACTCTTTGGTAGGAGACCCATTGATGAGGACCGAGGCATAAGTCGAGTTGAGACACCCTTTAATCCACATTCTCCATTTTTGACTAAAATTCATTTGCATCATGATGTTGTCTAAAAAATTCCAATCAAGTGAGTCGAAGGCTTTTTCGAAGTCAACTTTTAAAAGCAAGAGACGTCTTTCTTATTTTTTGCCCACGCAATAATTTCGTTAACCATAAGAGGTCCATTAACTATTTGTCTCCCTTTTATAAATGTTGTTTGAACATCGCTAACTACCATACCAACTACTTGAAGGAGATGATTGGCAAGAACCTTAGCAATCACTTTATATTGACAACCAATTAGACTAATTGGTTGATAATCAGTGGTGTGAAGTGGGTCTTGAATTTTTGGAACAAGAGCAATAAAGGATGAGTTACATCCTCTTGGAATGAATCCATCTGTTTCAAAATTCTTTACCATATCAATGTACTCCGTTATCACATCATCCATCATTTCCTTTTTCACACAATTTTGTTACAAAAGAAATAGTCCAAATGTCATGCCAACTCATTGTGTGAAAGTTATTTTGTAAAAATTTATATAGTTGTAGCATTACTCCTTACCAAAATGGTCATGCTCGATTCCTCAACTGCACGACTCCATCCGATGCTCGACACGTGCCACTCTTACCAAAGAACAATGCTTTGATTTTGGGGTTTTGAGTTAAATGACAAATATTCTAATATGCTTTGATTTTAGGTTTTTAAGTATTTTCTTCTTTCTCCCTCCCTCCACCTTATCCATCATTCATCACCATCACCACCACCATTGTGCTCGACCACCGTGATCGACCACCATGCTCGACCAAGACAATCTAATAAGTAAGATGCAAATAAGCAGGAGAAATAGTTAGTATGGCCTTTGTAGTAAAAGAGTACATATAGACATCAAAATTTTTGCTATCTTACAAAAAAAGAGTAAAGAAATCTTTGACCAAAAAAGATTTTGCAGGTTCAAACCTACGCATTACTAAAGAAAGTTGGATCCTTATTTATCGTGATCACTCTTGATGTATCAACTATCTATGGAAAGATATAATGTGTTCGCACTCGGTAGCCGACCCGGCCAACCTGACCCGTTTCAACCTGCTAGGCAACCTGTTAATATTGACCTTGTAGTCGTTTTTTGGTTGTAATTTTGATACATTGGTCGTTCATATTGGTGGTATTGTATTTGTGGTAGTTTATTATTAACTCTGTCTCAAAATAAGTGTCTAGTTTGACTTTTTAGAGTCAAAGTGGTTAAAGTTTGACCTTACCTATTTTTGTGTGTGTTATATAATACTTGATGCAAAAGATATCAATAGATTGGGTTTTAAGTGTATTTTCATTGATATAATTTTCCTCAAGTATTATACAACATAAAAAAGATATATAAACGTCAAAGTTAAACCAGTTTAATTTTGAAAAGTCAAACTTGACGCTCATTTTAGGACGGAGGGAGTACTTTATTTCATGTCTATTGTCCATTTGTCATTTGAGAGAACGAGAGTGCAAGCAAGAGCGGACCTAAAACACTAAGTCATGTGCATTTGTCTTAGGCTTTCAATTTGAATTTGAAGCTCTCAAGAACTCGGCTCGTGAAGTACTTTGAAGAAAAGAAACTATATAGTCCATCAAAGGAGTCGACTCATGATTTTAAGATGCCAAAAAGGAATTAAACAACGCTTTTTTTTGTTTAATACAATGTACTAGATAAAAATTCATGAGACAAAAAAAACTAACTCTTTAACAAACAAATTACAAAAATCCACTTTTCATATATAAATAAATAACAATACATTGCCACGTCATACTCACACACACACACATACACTATCACATGCTCATTCCGTTGTATTCCTTCAACAAACTATATCCCCTAATTCGCATTTCCCGCCAAAGTCTAAAAAATATCCCCTAATTCCCTTTCAGAAAACACACACTAGTTCACCTTGTCACAATTCTCACACTATTTCAAAAAAAAACACACTAATTCCCCTTTCAGAAAACACACACTAATTCACTTAGACTGCTATTTTTGTTGCTTCGAAGAAGCTCACATTTCTTCAACTCATCATTGCACCTAAATTTAACTCATTATTAATGTGGTTAGTATTTTTAACCATTTTAATTTATGTTTAGATGAATTAATTACGTTTTAGTGATATTATGTTGATGTATAAACTCATAATGAATTTTTAACTGATTGTTGATGTGATGACGTCATCTTAATCGTTTAGTCTCTGTTGTTACTGATAGTGATGTGATTTATGAACGTGAAGAGTTGATAATAAGGTGACGTCATCGTAATAGTTTAATTGATATATAAACTGTTTATTTGTGTTATCGTCAAGTTTTAACTGATTGTTGATGTGATGACGTCATCTTAATTTTTTAATCTGTGTTGTTACGGATAGTGATGCGATTTATGAACGTGAAGAGTGATAATAAGGTGACGTCATCGTAATAGGTTTATTTGATGTATAAACTGTTTATTTGTGTTATCGTCAAGTTTTCACTTATTGTTGATGTGATGACGTCATCTTAATTGTTTAGTCTCTGTTGTTGCAGATAGTTTATGTGATTTATGAACGTGTTGAGTTGATAATAAGGTGACGTCATCTTAATTTGTGTCATAATGAATTTTTAACTTATTGTTGATGTGATGACATCATCTTAATTGTTTAATCACTGTTGTTACTCTTAGTGATGTGATTTATGAACGTGAAGAGTTGATAATAAGGTGACGTCGTTGTATAATTGATGTATAAACTGTTTATTTGTGTCATCATCATGTTTTAATTTATATGTGATGACGTCATCTTAATTGTTTAATCTCTGTTGTTTTGAGTAAATATATTCAAATTTCGTGATATATTATCGTGTAAATGATATGTCAGCTGTCTATTTGTGTTATCGTAAAGTTTTCACCGTAATTTGCTCTGTTACTGCGACATAAACATTATACCCTCTGTCTTTTAAACAATGCACGATTCTTGAAAAGTCACCATTAGCTCAAATTAGGAGGACATTAAAGGGTAGTCTATTGTTAAATGCATATTATAATCTGTCAGCCACCACCCAATTCATAATGGTATCGGGTTTCGTCTTTGTTGTGGTCCTATATGTGCCCCCATCCGCTCCGCGATTCTCAAAAGGAGGTAACATGTTTTCGTAAACTTTTAAAGCAATTGGTTGACCATGGAGTCTTAAGATTATATCACTGATGTGTGTCTGAGCACCTTGCTTTTTAAAAAGTTTACGAAAACATGTTACTCCTTTTGAGAGATCGTCGAGCGGTTGGGTTGCCTGGCAAATATAGGACCACAACAAAGACAAAACCCGATACCATATGAATTTGGGTGGTGGCAGACAATATTATAATATGCATTTAACATGTGACTACCCTCTAATGTCCTCCTTATTGGCTAATGGCTGTCTTTTCAAAGAATCGTGCATTGTTTTTAAAAAGATAGAGGGGTATAATGTTTATGTCGCAGTGAGTTCATGATGTTTCAAAGATGTTGAGACACGTCGCTTTTTGTGTGGCCATCCTACTATCTGCATCATCAAACAAAGAACACGTGGAGGTTCTAGAGAGGATTATATAAAGATAAGAAAAGAGGATGAGTTTGTTTATCTTTTTACAGATGTTTGTGTTTTAGTGACTTGAGATTGTGAAGATAGAAAAGAGAGGCATCTGTTTTGTGTGTTTTGTGTTAAGGGTTTCTGATTATTGACATGTATTATATCACTGTATTTTCAATTTCTTTGGGCTTGGGCTGCTTTCATTCGAAAATCATTCATAACAATTTTAAGGGTTGCGTTTAAGTTTGTATATTGGGCCAGTTAGATATTGGGTCAGTTCCTTTTTCTCTAGTAGGGACTTCCAAGTTAAGTGTATATCCTTCATACCTAAAGTACTACATGCCTAATTTTGAGTAACAAGTCGTTGCTTTTTTATCAAGTATAGTCTAGTACTATAATGAAGTGCATATCGTAAAATTCCCCCTGTTGAAACTAACAATCAACTATTGGCAACTAAAGATTCATATATCCTTAGGCTGGGTACAGTAGACTCAAGAGCTCAGTGATGATGGTTTTCACTTTCATTTGCAGTATCCCAAAATTCGTACAAAGATTATAATGAGGGTTTTAGATATAAGATCACAATCCAACGAAGGTTTAACATAATTGACCAGCGTGATTATTTTGATTGTTATCGTCATCTGAAATATTGTAAAACTCAAATAATAATCTGATGTAGCATGTCAAAACAGACTTAACTACCTTATATGGTATAATCAACAACTATAACTCAAACAATCAAACCTATAATGTTATAATTCACACCCGTACCTGAAGTATAAATGTTTTGGGTCGGTTAGGTTCGGGTCCACTCAGGTCAGGTAATGCGTCATTTAGACATTGATATAATTTGGAGATTGAATAAACAAAATGTTGCAATAACATTAGTTTGTTTAGAGTAGGCAAAAGACAATAGGAAAGACAAACATCTGTCAAACCAAACTCATTGGAATCACTACAGATATGCCAAATGGGACAAATATGTTGATCCGTATTACACAATCAAGAAATTTAAAGAAGCATATGCTTTAGAAATTGCTCCAGTACCAGATAGGGATGAATGGATTGACATGCAACCAGGAGAGAAAATATACCCTCCTATTATCAAACGTAGTGTTGGAAGACCTAGAAAGAATAGAATTATTGCAGCTGATGAGCAACCGAAAAGAAGACACAAGTGTTCGAAATGTGGTGGGTGTGGACATCGTCTAAAAACGTGTAAGAATCCACAATCTTAAGGTTCCGAGCCATATCAACCATCCACCAGCAAAAGGTTTTTAATTTTCATATTTTAATTGGTTTTATGTTTCATTTTAGAAAACGTGGAAAGAAGACAAAGGCACACGAAAGCAGTGCAGTAATGGGGTCAAGCTAATATGTTCCTTGTGTTTGGTGTGATCTGGTCTGCTTATGTATTGGCATCTTTATTGAGTTGTTTTCCGGATCAAAATGTGATTCAGATTTGATAAGATATTAAGCAACTATTTCATTATTTGGTTTGGAAAATATACGATATTGATTAGACCCATTTGCTCTTCGGGTGTTTCGGTTATTTATTGTTTTACATTATAAGTTATGGTGCCAACGTGTTTGTAATTGCCATAGGGATAGTCTTAAAGTAGCAAATACGCACAAAAGTTCAGCAGGAGCTTACAAAACCTAAATGTACCCATCTAAATCAACGGGTCAAATTTCCACCTAATTTTAAAAGATAGTAAGGTTCACTGAGGGGGTAGTTTAGACTTTAGACTTGCATTTTAAACTTAAATCATATTAGAACAAAATAATTGGGTTTGGTAAAAGTGATCATGTATTACTGTGAATCTGTGATATTTCAAGTCACAATAGTCACTTTTGAAATATCCAAACACCCTTGAAAACAGAATTAGCTATAAAATTAGTATTGACACCGATAAAAATTATGTCTTTCGAATAGTTGTCACATTTCGAAAGACATTTCAAAAGACATAGTTATGACATTTCAAATAGTTGTGACATTTTGAATTAGCTATGAGCCTATGACCTTATATGTGTATAAAACTAGTCTTGAAATGTCACAACTATTCGAAAGACATAACGTAATGTTTTATAAAACTAGTTATCCCGATTCAGTTTGGATGTTATTTGTGTTTGAATCACACATCCAAACACCCCTGAAGATAGAATTAGTTATAAAATTAGTTATCAACACACATAACGTCACGGCTACTCGAAATACATTGGCTGAAATTGAGCACAAGGGAAGATTATTTTGGATGGAACTCTTCAGGTGTATATATCCTTACTATGAATAAATTGTCTTCTTACCTTGAATGTTTTTTAATGAATAAGATTCAAGGATGGCGAGACCATTGCTGTTATATATACTTTGGAGTTGGAGAGGGAAAACCCTGAAAGAAAAAGCCCATATGCAGGGACTTAATCTCCTATAGCAAGATGTAAAATATCATCAACGAGTAGCTTGTTGGTATTCGGGACTTGATAATCATAGATTGCTTAGATAATTCTTGAATCGTGTATAGTTCACTTTTTGAATACAATATTTCGACCCTATTTGTGCCTTGGGTTACATGAAATTCGTATTGAGATAAGACAAGAACGCACTCTCTTAATTCTAGGCTCAAGAATGATGTAGCAAAAAAGCATAGAGACAGATTTGTATGCTGTTATGTTACTTCATGTGATGATGGGAAAGACCTAAAGGATGTCTATATATAATAGACAATATGACTTTTGGTGAAAAGTCATACCCTTTCATGAATGGTCACACTTTTTGGTTCAAAGTAACTAACTTTTAAATAGATTTCGATGAAATACACACCATAATAGCGGATTGTTTTTATGTCACATATTTACAACGGTCACATCTATTCAATGGTCACAACGACCTAATGACGAATTTTCTGTCACAAACTTTGCCATTCATCGTATCCGAAAATCAGTGTTATGGTTATATACAATGGAGTCACTACCGCTCCTCCCGAAATATGTATTATTACTTAACTTCAAAATCAACTTTGGTATGGGTTAAATCATCATTACACAAATGCTCGATGAATAAAGCCCATCAATCATCACCCATTTTATGTGTAAGCGTTGTTTTCCCAATTAATAAAAACAATATCTTAACTACACTGCATAAATGAAAATGTCTTGCGATTGAATTTTCATCTTAGTATACTACACATTCCAAATATTCGAGAATCAAGGTGGCCGTAACGATTGAATCCCGGGTCAATACCCATTTGGAATACTCTGAAAGATAGTATAACACACAAGTTTATCTTCTTATGTTTATACTTATCGCTTTACTTGCCCAGGCGCTCACTATCGATTCATGGGTACATACAAAGCCAATGTCCAAGGCTTATTGAAGCGGCAAAACGTCATATAAATATAGGTAGTTTCTTTTAATCATGCCCTGCGTTGCACTTTTTCAAATAAAACTATTAAGAAGATAAACTTCAACCTCTTTATCTTGCTTGGGTGCCTTTCCGAACACATTTCCTATGGGATGTATAACAGTGGCTTTCCAATGCATCTTAAGTGTGAGCTCGTCAGCATTGGAATTCAGACTCTAACGTTGTTATTTAGAGGGGGAATTGGGTATCTAACAGTTAGATGATTTAATCAGACTTTTCATCCCTACGTACGGACTTAATCACTAAGTCCTTAATCCAACCACTTTGTACAATGTATATTAATCAATAGTTTGTTTCACTTATTATTAAGCATAGATCATATTAGTTTTGATTTTTTTACATAACACAAATGTTCATAACTCACGTCATTTAAACCATTAAACTTCTTTTAAATCATGAAGCAACGTCTTTATTGATGCCATAGTTGGATTACATTGTTCTCAATACTTCTTTCCTTTGATCTCAGCATTAGTCAATACAAAGTATAAAATCAATACTTCCGGATGTATTTATTCTTCTTTGATTACTATTATTAACTTGCATCAATACGTTCTATTCTCGTTTAACATTCAAGGATTTTCCATTGTATGTGATATATAAACAATAAAACCAATAATCACTGGTTGTGCTCTATTTTTCCCCACTCCATTTAACAAGTAATTCATCTACAATTGTTTTTATTTACAACATCCAAATAATACATGTGCCGCTCTTGTTACAAAAACTTAAATTATATAAATTAATATAATCCTTACATTGTTTAGTTAAAACAATGGAACTCCCATTTGATTTATCACGCTTTACCATAACTAGAAAAAAGTTCCATACCTATAATTAAGCATGTATCATGTACAACCCGAATAATGTGTTACATTGCCAAAATTGATTAACGTACGCTAATCAAGAATAACTGATTATAAATCAATTTTCCTCACCAAATCAATTGAGTCTATAGACTCTTTGCATTTTACATATGCTTTACACAGATAATCACCCACAGATTGCACCCCTTGCAATAGAATAAGTTCTTAAGTATTAGACCTCCTTCTTAGATTGCAAGGACATTAAACTAGCTATATCAATATGCACACAGATGGCCAAACACTTCCTTGGAAAATCTTGCACGGTAGAAGAAGAAACACAATCCGTTTGGATATACAGTTTCCGCCATAAATTTTCCAAAATTTCCATTACAGATAGAAAGGACACTTAAACTTTCATGGTTGTCACCAAATATAACTTGCATCGTTTGCATTTCAGCGTACCATCATGCATATAATAATTAATACTACTAAATATTGAATCTTAACACATGGTTGATCTTGCATGAAAATCAATAAGCAAAGATACACCAAGGCATAATATCATTTTAATGACTGATCAACAACTTAACATTTGGTTCTGATATCAATTAGGCTACTAATTCACCATAACAGCTTCGACACACAGTTGCACTTTGCAACCAGAAACTTTGCAGTTCCCAACCATCTTTTTGGAAATTGTTTTCCTACTGGTCAACCAACCGCTAAATCCATTTACAGTTTTAGTTTTATCCATACACATAATTATGTTTGACTTTCATGGAAAAATTATACCTTCCAGATACAATCAAATATATATGTGTTGGATTATATGGTAGTTGGACTAGCTCAATCGCAACTAGGAGTGTGTGAGCCTATTGGGGGCACACACGATAAAACATTTAGAGCACGTTTAATACTTCGCGATTCGTTGTAAACCATTTGGACAAAAAAATCGACTAGACAAGAAATCCATGATGTCCTTATGAAGCCGGTCACATTGGAAGGTTCTAGTATATGTCTAGGTTCGATGGATGTGGGGATAAGGAGAAGGGAATGGTGATAAGTCTTGGAAAGGTGTTGTGATAAGGATATATATTTATATTTTTTATATTTCTGTATTTATAATATAGATACTTTATTATATATATTATATTTATTATATATATTAGAAAGAAAGTATGTATTTTTTTTATAAATCATGAAATATTTCTTATATTAAGCCCTAAAGACTATTTATTAAACCCAAGCCTCACGCCTTTGCGAGCCATGGCGAGTCATGGCGTGACTTAAAGCGGCACAAAATATGAAAATATTTATAAATTTATATATTTATATCATATTACAAATATATTGAGTTTACAAAAAGTGTCATATATAAGGAATAAAGTCAAGAAACTATCTTTGCATGTAATCTTTTTCATTTCTATATAAAAAATACGATTTTTATCGAAATTGAATTCAAAAAAGCCTCCACGCATCACGTTTTATCGCGTCTTATCACGTTTTTTCACTCCTTATCTCACGTCAAGCCTTAAGCCCAAGCCTTGGTATATTGCGTGGCGTGAAGGTCACGCCTCGCGCCTTTGCGAGGCCTTTGCGGCGCCATAACGCGCCTTTTAGAACCATGATGATAATACACAAATAATTAGCTCATACGTCAACTAACACATACATATAAACATTATATTTTCACAACATTTGGTTCCACAACTTGATAATGCGTTTAAATATGCCATGAATTAATTAATTTGGATATAATATACAGTTCTCTACATCTAAACTATAGAATATGCTATTTCAAAGAAATAAAAAAAATCAAATCCCCCATATCATATCCACTTTGATATAGAAAAATGCGATGCACGTTTCGAGGATCTGATTTCGACCCATCACCCACATATTTAATTATGTAATTGTGTATGCATCTTTGTTATTTGTCGCCTAAAAACTTTTGTTAGGATTAATTATATTAAAACAAAGGGTTTGGAAATGAGTTACTTATTCAGTCTTAACTCTTAATTAATGCTTATCAAAACATATTATAATTATAAATTATAAATTATAATTATAAATTATAACTATATATTAAAAACCGGAAATCGGTTTGCGTGCATATTAATAACCCCCTTGGGTCGACCCGGTTAACAAATCTCTTTCCCCTTAATACGTGTCTAATCCACAAACAAAGCTCCCATATTCAGTTATCAAACCACACACATCATCTTCTTCCTCTTTTTCTAAGAAACCACCGCAGGTTCATCCACCACCACAATATACTTAGCCATTAATTCTATAAGATTCATGTAAGTTCTCTTAGATTTCGAATATTTATTTTGATTCTATTAGGGTTTCAATTACAAATTAGGTTAATGTGAAATTTGGGGGTTTTTGTTTCGTTGGGTTTGTTTTAATGTGGCTTGGTTTAATCTGAATTTTGTTTGTTTTTGTTGATATCTTTGGCAGGAGGAGGAGGAGGAATGGGGATTAGGGTTACTTTATAACCTCACGACGGTAAGATTTCAATTTTGGGTGTTTTTTTGTAAGATTTCGATTTTGGATTGGTTCTAAAATAAGCTCAAGGGGTTATTAAATAAGCCAAAGTAAACAGCCACTCAATTTGGTAGTTAGGGTCGAGCAAAATAGATTATTGCTGATTAGCTAACTTAAGCTATTTAGGGCCTGCTTATTTAGGAAGTTCTTATAAGCTAAACCCGTCTTAAAACTATTTTTATTAGTATTTTGTTTTGTGTATTTTATTTGCACGCGCGGCTCGACGTTGAGTATATGTGCAAAGTATACATATTCTTCGGCTTCGGCTTATTGATGAGCAGTTTGATTTCGGCTTCGGCTTATTGATGAGCAGTTTGATTTCGGCTTCGGCTTATGTTGGGGCCTAGCCCAGTTTGAATTTGCTAGACCCATTTGTATTTATACATATGGTTTATGCTTAATGTTGCTATGGTGATTAACCTAAACTAATATGATATCGCAACCTCAAGATCTCCTATTTAAAAATTAATCTAAGTATAGTAGTTGTTTGAAATTAAATTAATGTGAGTTCTTCTGTTGGTATGTATATATGCAGGTTGTGTTCAATCCAACTTTAGTGCCAAGCACCAAACTATTGCTCTCTATTGAGGTTTGTAAACCCTCTTTACTTCTCAACATGTTTCTTACGGCAAAATCTTGATCAATTGTTATTTTTTATCCGATATGAGCAGGAAACTATTGCCCTTGAACAGGCTTCAACATTTGGGTTAGTTTAACCTTATTTCTTTTGTAAATAACAGTAACACCATTTCAAAAAAATTCAAACTGATTTTGTGGTATTCTTATTTTTGCAGCATATGCAAGATGAAGACAATAACAAAGTCTACACGGAATTCCTTCCATTAGTTGCGATGAGGCCAAGTGCCCGAAACACCCTTTGAACTTGGTTGAAGGTAATAGTTAGATGTTAATTTCATTATGCGCGCATAAATAGTTGTTGTTGATCGTGGATTGGTTACACACTCTCACTAGGAATTGAATATGCATGTATCTAATCTATTTATTTAATTTTGCATCCGTGCAGAAAATCAGTAGTATGGTAGCTGTGTATGGAAGCTGTCCAGAACGACATTGAGGCTTCATATGTGGTTTGCCTGGGATACCTGGTAAAGGTTTGCTACTAAAGTTGTTCTATAATTTTTCATTTGGATTGTTTAATGTATGTTCGATTTTAGTGAGTTTCATTATTTGGATTGTTTTTTTGCAAATGAGTTGATTTTATGACGTGGGTATTAATTAAAATGAGAGGGTATTTTATATACAGAGGATGATGAGGTGCAGGGTGATTTGAGGTGCGGTTGTGATGTGAAAGGATGCGTATGGAGTGGGAGTAGGAAAAGGAACAATCAGGTATGAAAAAAATATATCACAATTTAGGTTTTTTCTAATTTGATTCAAGAAGCAGGTATGAATTTTTTTTTTCTAATTTGTAGTTTTCTTTATTTGAATCAGCAGCATGCAATTTAAGGGTGCACTTGAAATGCAACTTGCTGTACAGAGGCAAGTCCATGAGCAAGTATAGGTATATTTAAGTTAGTTCAAAGGTCTTTTTCTATGAAGTGATGAAGAATTGATGTCTGTTTTGGGCACTTTTATTTTTTTAGTACATATAGGCATTTGGATTTTTAAGTATTTCTAATTTTGTTTTCAGGAGACCATGGAGCAAAGTCGTCATTTGGAGTACGCTGTGAACTTTTGGTATTATAAACATGGTCTATTACAAATGGAGGTTAGTTCGATTTGTATTATGTTGGTTTGTTATAGGTAAGTTGTTAGGGGCTGTTTGGGATTGGTTGGTTATAGCTTTTTAGAAAAAAATTTGGTACGATGGCAACGCAACGTATGCTAAATCTGTGTTTCCAGCCACTGTGGTGTCCAATCCCGATAGTTTCCTTTGAAGACGTGTCCACTTTTTTCAACTCTTTAGTTATATGAGTCTCATAGACACATCTATATGATTCTTTTATCCCACCATAATTCCAGATCGGGTAAGATGTCTTTAGGTTGAATAATAAATCATAGGCTGCAACATATAATTTGAAACATATTAGTTGTCCTCAATGAAAAATTCATAGATACTATCCATATGTAGGTGTATTTGAAATTGGAATTACACTTGGGTTGGAGTCAGAGTTGCGCACTGCTAGATGGAGTATGATATTGTCACGTTTATCTACTGTCGTGGAGCTGATACAGAAGCTGTTACAGGTTAGTATTCTTCAACTTTTTAAACGAGTCTTGAATTTAGATTAATTCGACCAGGAACAGTTTGAACCGGGTTATGGAAGCACGCTTAAAGGTTTCTTCAGCGTATTGCAGGTATCATTCATAGTGCATTTGAAGTAAACAAATTGTACCCATTGTATGCGCTTATTATATGCTCATATTTGTATCATTATTTATGAAATTGTGGAATAGCAATTTACTGGGTAATACTATTTTTAAGTACAAATCCCTAATAGTATATTTACATAATGGTGGCAGTTTTTGACCCATTTGGCTTATAAATGGGTCGATTCAGTTATAATTTACTTCTATCATTAAATGGGAGATTCTTTTTTTTTTACTTAAGTAGAATGGTTTATCCCTCATGGTTTAAAAGTGGGCGCCGAATTGTGGTAAATTGCAAAGGGCATATAACATCCTAAATACATTATTTTTTTTTACAATACTCCTAACTTAACTGGCTGTTTTGCGTCTAGACTAGGGTCTTTTGGGGAAGGGTTTGTTCGAGCACCACAAAAGGGGTGCAGCACCGGGTCCCCCCCCTCCCCCTTGATTTTTAACACATTTACAACAAGAAGTCCTCACTTGATAAATATCAGTAGGTGTGGTCAATATTTGCCTTTTTCGAATAAGTTTTTTTAATATCTTTACTCACTAGTAATTGTAAATACCTGTACAACAAACACATTTAAATTAGAAACTGTCGTGTTTTCACGACATTTACGCTTCTAAACACAATAAAATTTAAACTAAAAAGGTAATGTACGTAACTGTTGAGTAGCGTGTTTGCGCACAAAACGTTTTTATATATGAGAGCATCTGAATTAATAGAATAGGACTGTATGAAGATTTAAGTGACAAAACCTTCACACCGAACCAACTAGGCAGGCACTACTCAGTTTACATTCTGATTTACGCAACCTACAACGTGAATAGGTGTTTTTGAGTCTAAGCAAATTTAATTTTTGTCATGCAGGGAATGTTTCAACACCAAAAAAAAAAAAAACCTCACCAAATTATATGTACCAACCATACGTCACTGGTTTTTTGAAAAGCTGGCCAATTACGAGGCTGGCAGCAGAACCCGAACCAACAATATGCAAATTCCAGAGTCCCCAAACTCAATGCAAACGATTGCAACCAACACATCCTATGTTAATCTACATTTTTTGTAAACCATGTAGTCTCGTAGAATGGTTTAAATAAAACTTGTTTAGAGAACTCTTATCGCTCGCACCAGATTTCACTTCGCACCATCCGTGCCTTAAGTGGTAAACGTTTTCCGCCTTAGGTCGCCTTAAGGACACCATCCCGACTTGGCAAACCGTTTTTCCGCTGCGTTAGTCCCTAGGACTAACGGCGAAAAAACGTTTTATCGCAAACTTTAAGGACGGATGGTGGGCAACATTGTTTGGTTCTACCTATTTTTATGTGTGTTATATAATACTTGATGCAAAATATATGAATGAATTGGGTTTTAAGTATATTTTTCATTGATATAATTTTCATCAATTATTATATAACACAAAAAAAGATATTTACAGTCAAAGTTGAACCAGTTTGACTCTGAAAAGTCAAACTGGACTATTATTTTAGGACGGAGGGAGTACAATTTAAAAATAAAAATGATTTTTTTCACATAACAAAAAGTTTAGATGGATGTGTTTGTTGTTAAAATGGATATTTCCATAAAAAGGAGGAGGAAAAGTCTGAACCTTCTAAATATAGATTGTCCCAAATGCTTTATAATGTAGTATAGATAGTGATCTGTAAAGCTATCGTAAATGCTCATGACCCAAATGTCAAGTAATGGTCTCTATTAAGCTTTTTGATCCTCAAGTATGTGCGAGTGTACGTATCAAATCAAACCAAAAACGAATCAAAATGAGAATAACAGCATGTTTTTGATGGTTTAGTGGCTCAAGTATGTGATGACCGATAAAAAAGTGAAAAAAATATTTTCGGCTAAAACTAAAACAGTCAATTTCATGGTGCAATTTATAATGATTCGTGAATGTATTACTTACATAAACGTGAACAACATATACTTTGCACACTCCATACACATATTAGTAGCATATATAAGATTGTATCAGTTACAAAAACGTTGATGCAAAGCTATAGATAGGAATCAAACAGGGCTGTGTAAAACAGAGGAAATGTACACACATC
>BQNB010076680.1:7905-31086 GCA_026074375.1 Tanacetum coccineum
GAATACACTTGGGAAAGAGAAGACCAAATGTGGAAGAAGTACCCACATCTTTTTGACTTTAACAAGAAAAGGGCAAGAAAATGAATCGATCTTCGAGGACGAAGATCCTTTTTTAGGGGGAAATGCTGTGACAATCCGTCAATTTTAGGTCGTTATTTTATTCTCGAGTATTAAATATAATTTTCATTTTTATGTTGAGATGTGAACTCACTATTAACCGGAAGAAATTAGGGTTTACGATTGTAATTTACGCGACTTTTACAAAGTTATTATAATTTTACCAATTTACCCTTCCGCTCTTTTTTGTTTTTTTAATACAAAAATTCTTTTTAATCTCCACTTTTTATTTTTTTAGATCAATGGTTGAGATTGGTCCCCCGGTATACAAGAAAGGGAGGGTATCTAATATAACCTCCCTCTTTGTTTGTCACACATATTTATAAAAGCTTTTATAAGTTATAAGTCTAAACCTATAAAAAAGTTGTATGAAAACTTATAGCTTCAAAATACTTATATATTCTTTCAAATATAATGGAATATCACACAATGAAACTAGATTTAAAAAATAAAAAATGTATATATTAAAAAGAGAATTTCATGTCTCCTATCTTTTCATCATTAATTTTAGAGTTTGGTAACCTTTGTCACTAAGAATTGTTTAATTTGTTTATAAAAAGAATATTTAATTAACTCAAGTGAAAATCATGTTTAAATATAATAATTTACAAGTTTATTTAATTTGTATTTAATGCGTTTTTTGATTAATTAGAAAAGTTTATGTTTATTAACTACATCCTAACCTCTACCCAGTGGGCAAAGATTAGTAAAACCATTAATTTTATTTATAATATATAAAGATTCGGTCCTTTAATTTAACGAGGGCATTAAGACCCGTGCGATGCACGAGCTTTGTTTTTCGATAAAAATATGAACTTTTGCTTATGTATAAAACTCAACATCAAATAAAGAGATCATAGAAATAACTTCATTATTACTTACTTTCTTGACCTCCTAATTTTTCGACAGCATGAATAAATCGGAGATGGAGTTCAGGTGTCCACCGGAGCACAGGGTTTTTGGAACGAACACAGGGTCGTATATATAGGCATAGGTTAAATGATCAATTAGTTTAGCAACTTTTCAACTTCGTCCCAAATTTAATAGAGGATGAAATACTGATAGTTACATATTAGGATTAAATACCGGGAGTTACATTGATGGTTAAATGAGTTCCTTCCCCTAATTTAAGGCAATTAAACATCAATCATAATCATCAATTAGTTTTGCAAATTTTCAACTTCGTCTCAAATTTAATAAAGGATTAAATACCGGGAGTTACATATTAGGATTAAATACCGTGAGTTACATTGAGGGTTAAATGACCGCCTTCCCCTAATTTAAGGCAATTAAACATCAATCATGCCATTCATTCGGCTAGTTTTGTACACTTTTTGAAGCTTGTGTTACAACATTTAAGCATCGAGCTACATGTCTGAATCGTCATATTCTCGTGCTTAGTAAATGGAACAAAGGAAATCCCAGACTTTTGTAGCATCTTTGTCCAACTTCTCATGAACACAAAAGCAAGAAGTGCAACTGATAGATTCACATTAGGTGTCATCCCAGTTGTAAGATTCAATTTCATTGCTATAATACTAAAAATACTCCGCCAGACATGATTTTGGGCTTTTGGTTATGTAAAACTCTAAGATGAGTTAGGATACCTATGCAACCAAAATGCTTCCTATCTCATTTATAATGAGCCGTTTGCAACTCAACCATGTGTAACAAATTTGGGCTTTTAATCACCCGTTTATTTGTATTCTTATAACTCCAAAAACTGTTGATACCCCCATGCTATTACATCAGGCGCATTTAACAACCATCAACGTTTTAATCAGGTTTGTTTGTATTCCTATAACTTAATTACAGCCTATTGAGTAGGGATAACTCTTCATATCCGCCTGTTTTTAATGGTTAGGACATTTACATTTGAAATATTTGTACAATTCTCAAAGCTTGTAGCACTCATCCTGAAGTCTCCATAATAAATGTTTGTACTCGATCTTTAAGTATAATAGATGTGCAAATATTCATAATTAATGTGCAAGTGCTCATAATTAGTGGCCATAGGTTACACAACCTTCCGTCTCCAAAGAATGTGAATCGTTATAGAGTTACAAAACCCAAACCATCATTTAATCCCTATATTAAATGGTATTAATAGTTTTAAATCATAAACAAACTATTTAAAGTCCGTAACATTCTTTTTTCCATATTTCATATCAGAAATACAAATATTTTTTTCTTCAATTAAAAGATTTGTTTATGCACAGGAAGATTAGCCATGGAAGAAGGCATCCAATCAGAGAAAATTTGTGATAATTTTATCTGCGCCATTTTCCTGTAATTAATCTCTCTAATTTCATTTTCTAATCAATTTCATTTTCGTTTTTCGAATATCGGATTAGTTTTACTGTTTGTATTAATTTTTGTGCTATATATATATTTAGTGACGTGTATAATATAATGACTGGATTTGCGATGTTTTAGTTTGATATGTTCATAAGGAAATTTTATAATGTTGTTTATTTGATTTGTTTATGGATTCAAATTATTAGCATTTGATGAGCAGTTTTGATTTTATTTCGAAATATTCCATTTGTAGATTTTGTGAACCCTATTTAGAGGCTAAATACTACAACCTGAATTTGTTAAGCAAAATATAGAGTTATACATATTTTTCTTTTGATTATTACTATTCACATACTTATCAATTTGATCTTTTAGACTAAGAGCATCTCCAATGCACAAAACAATCAATAGCTTTTCACTATTTTAAAAAGTCATTTGAGATGGTTTTTAAGCATTACACCAAAAGCTTTTTGCAAAGCTTTTTAGAATGACTTGCCGAACTACAAGTCATTCTACAAAGTCTTTGTTATTAAGTGTAGTATACATTAAATGTTATAAATGCAAAAAGTCATTAAAGATTTCTTGCATTGTGGTTGCTCTAACATGTGTTGATTGTGAATTTCAAATTTCTTATTAGTTTATGATAATAATCTATGTAAACTAATGAGGTTAATACTTGAAAATGTATTCCCTAATATGATATTAATACTAGGTATTTTTACAAATTTTAGGTGCTCATAGATTTAGGGTAATTACTATTTTTTCTTTAATGAAAATTTTAGATCTTCTTTTATTATATACTATATCTATTTTAATTCTTTTCAATTTTATGCATTTCAGCATTGCATTATGACCATGAGCAAAGAGGAAGGTGACGAGCACACACTCGAGCTTCAAGCTCTGATAGTTGCAGGTTTCAAAAACAATTATCAGGTGATCATTTTTCTGCTGGCCTTCATCATCACAAGTTCTTCATTTATAACTAATTTAATCATAAATGATTGCATATTGCTTTTTTGACCAGGTCATGTTAGCCCATAAATAAATTTGTTCCATTTTTTCTTTATGTTTGTAGCTGCAGAACCATTTGAAGAGCCCTTGATTTTAAGTGTTGAAGATAGAGTTGGGCCTAATAAGGATGATGTTTTTGGAAGTTGTATGTTTCCGTTACAGTATGTGGAACGAAGGTTAGACCATAAACCTATCAACACAAGGCAATTTAATCTCGAGAAGCATGTCATGGTGGTGAAAGAGGAAAAGAAAAAGGGCTAATGACTTAAAAATGCATCTAACTTGACCATTTTTATCGTTCTGTGTAGCCATGTTTTTTTTCTATTGAATCACTAAAGTATGTGATTTCATACATTTAGTGTACCCGGTGACCTGCTGAAGGGTTAGCCGGTCACATTTTCTTTTTAATTAAAAACACAAATGTCACATGTATATGTTATATCTATGTGTACACACACGTTGGATTTGCACTATATCATAATTCTCTCTCTCTCTCTCTCCCCCTCTCTCTCTCTCTCACATGTATTAAAAAACACACACAGAGGACCACAAACACAAAAACAATAGTCTCTCTCATCCTTTCCCCAAATCACCGACCAAACCCTAATAGTTAAAGCTTCCAAATTAATTGTCTCCTGCAATTAATTTTTATAATTGATTGGTACAAAAGGTTCGTACTACTTTATTCTTCCTGGTCCCATGCTTAATTGGTTTGTTTATAAGGTTTATACATGCATATCGAATAGGGTTTATATGATATAAATGTTAATTTTTTTACAGGATGGCACCATCTGGTTCAAATGCATTATACTTTGATGTTCACCATGATGGTGAGTTTGTTTTAAACCCACTTAGGTATGAACATGGCTTAGTTTATGATTGAAAGTTGTATAAGAATAGGAAAATGAACTATAAGACTATATGTGAGTTTCTTAAGGAAAAGACAGACCATGCAGGATTTACTGCTTTGTATTTTTGCCTTCCAGAATGCGACTTAGAAGTAGGATTGAAAATTATAGAAAGGGATAGTGATGTAGCTGCAATGTATGACTTTGTTGATTCATATGGGAAGTTAAACATGTTCATGAGTCACATTCACCAAAACCTAACTAAAATTTATTTTCAAAACATTAACATGGAAGAATCTGGAGATGAGGCTACATCTAGGTTGAGAATTCATGAAATTATGGTCAAAGATGCTTCCAATATGTCTTACGATGAGCTTGTGTCATGGGCTGAAGACGAGGCGGAAATGCAGACCCCTAAGAAGAAAGTTGTGACCCCTAAAAAGAAACTAGTGGAGCATGTGGTAGATGTCGTAGCTACCAAGCTTATTGCCAAATGAGGGTTACGGCCTGAGTCCAAGCTTAAAAATCCTACGTTGGGCAAACAAAGCAAGTTTAAAAGGTACCCAAGTGAAGCTAATAGATCAAAATGTCGATGGAGGTGTTATGGGAAGAGGATGACTACCGAGAATTCAGTCCAGGTAATCTCAATGCATGATGAACATACCTGTGCTAGGCAATTTAAGTATGGAACATTAGTTAGCTACAAATGGATTGGTAGACATTTTGGTACTAAAATAAGGTTAAATCCAGATATTAAGCTGCATGAAATTCCCGATTTAGTTCTGAAAAAGTACAAGTGCATTGTAACCCCAAACCAGTGTAGGAATGCAAAAAGGTGGGCTTTGAATGAAGGGGAAACAACCATTGAGGATCATTATTATAACACCTCATGTTTTAGGTCATTGTACGACATTATGTAATCCACTATTTATTTTTAGGGTTTTACGCGTTTGCTTTAAATCGTAACCGTTAAGTGAAATCGCGTAAACTAGAAATGATCATTCAATGTAAACGGGCATTAAATATTAAATGTTTACATCAAGAAAGTGTTATATGATTATTTAGAGGATAATTATTAACATTGCACATTTTATTTTTATTGGTTACGTTAAGTGGTTACGTTTCACGATAAAGTACGTTTAGGCCTTCCCGGAAACACGTTAACTTATCTACGCTTCATCAAATACCCAAAATTTGTACCCAATACTTAAAGTTTATTAAAAACTTCAAGTATTTATCACTTTATACATATTCCTCATGAAAGAATTCAAATCAAACTCTACCATGTGCAAGTTATACATTTTATTAAATCTATACTACATTATACTTCAAATAATACATTTATACACTAAGTAAAAGATCAAAAGATATTTCTAAACCCTCCCCTAGCATATGAACGTGTACATATGACTAGGAAGCCAAGATAAGACCAATAAACCTTCACAAATATCTTCATACATGCATCTTGCATCAACTTGAACTCATGACTAGCCAAAACCTATCCAAGATAAGCTCCAACCTTCTTCCTATCCTTGCCACCTTGCATACATCAACTTGGCACACAAATATCTTCATATGACCTCCTAGTAGTATAAATAGGGGTGCCCTTGTGTTAGAAACTCATTCACTTCATTCCTTAACAAAAAAATCACAAAAACTATCTCCTTTTCTCCTCTCTTAGGCCACGGCATTCCACAAGGATTTTAGGGGATCCATAGCTTGATTTTCTTTCACCATATTAGTGTTTATACATCATACTTAAGGTATTCTAAGAAGAGTTGAAGGGTTGGTTAAGCTTTGAAGAGGTTTTAGCAAGATTTTGCAAGATTAGGGTTTTGGTTGGAATTAGGGTTTTCAAGGGATAAAAGCTAGGGTTTCTTTGCTAAACAAGGGTTTAGATTTGGTTGTTCTTCATCCTCCTACACATCAAGGTTATCTAAGAACCCTACTTCATTTACTTTCTTTGATTTATGCATATATTATGTTTATATAGTTAAATCACCATTTAGGATACTTTTGAATATGTGAAAGGGATTTTTACTTATGATCAATGTTTTGTGAACTTATTTACATGTTATATGGATGCTAATATGATGTTAAAAGGGATGTATAAGTGTTTTAACATGTTGGTTAAGTATTAACATGTATATGAACAAATTAGGGTTTTAATGTTAACTTAATAAGTTACAAGTGAAAATGGTGTAAATAACATGTTAATCTTGTATTCATGGACACTCTTGGACAAAACATGACCTAATGGACCTAATATATGTAATACATAAGATATAAGTGTTGTAAAGTAGTTGTAACAAGGTGTTGAAGCTTAATGGTACAAAAATCAAGCTTAAAACATGTTTTAATCACAACCTTTAAAAGTTTCTGTTTTGGTTCGAATTTGTTAACAACCATATTAGGTTTTATAAAGATAGTACATCTCATAAGGCTTCCAAAATGATAAGAAACTCGAAAAGCGGAGCTATAACGAATAATATACGACATTTACGGGTTTTGCATTAATAAGTTATAAACTGTAATGAACAGTAAAAACACTATTCACAACAGAATCTCAGAAACTTAAAAATACAATATTATGATCACTCGTCTTAATACGAAAGCGTGGGCGTAAGAAACGCGAGAAACGGACTTAAAACGACAAAGTTATGTCATTTTTGCTAAAGGCGTAATTATAAACGTTTTTACTTTATAAATACGATTTCACTTAAACGATTAGATGGTGATATAGCTATATAGAAATATATATGTTATTAGTTATCAAAGTGCTATATTACTAGGGAATTTCATAATGAGGCTTCTTCGGATGGCGTATTGACGAGTTGTTGGATTTACGATTTAAAGTGTCCTAACTCCTCGTACGTCATGTCATGACCTCTTAAATTATGATAGCCCGAACGATAGTACAATGATAACTATATAGGATTATATATGATTGTTGTTAGACAACGTACTTGAATACTGATTCGACCTATATTAACTAGGTTGCATTCGGGCGTTAGCGTGACACGTTTTTATTTGGGATATTTTATTATCAATTTACTCACTCAAGGTGAGTTCATAGCCCCATGTTTTACAATTATTAATTTACAAGTTTTTGGGGTGAGAAACATATGCATGTTTTACAAATTGGACGCAAGTGTACATTTTATCATGATTACGTTTTGCCTAAGTAGCGATAACCCACTATGCCCATGAATCATGAACTGTCAATTACTGGAATGTGAGCGCGAATGATTATAGATAGATCTATTTGGGATTGACCTCCCCGTTCGGGTGACTAGCTATCACTGGAAACGAACGTATATCATGTCGGATTTTGGATGTTACGGGTTGAACATCATCACGGGCAATGTAGGCAATATTTATATATTGTATTCATTTATGTCGAGCTTCGGTGTCATGAGCTTAGGAAAACGTAATTACATTTTGTGATGTCTGCATCTGTTGCATTATCACGGGGAAAGTCTTGCGGTCCTGCATATACATTTACATAAACCTATGAAATTCACCAACTTTATGTTGACGTTTTAAATGCAATGTTTTTCAGGAGATCATTAGGGCACGGGGTGCAAAAGGGATACATTGGTGGTTATGTTTTGGATGTCCTGCATTAAAGATTTAGTCGCATTACATTTTGTATATCTGTTATGGGCTGGAAATCTTTGTAATAATAACAAGTAAACAAGTGAAGCTTCGAGCTTTTGTAAACATTTTGTTAAATCCAATGTATCAGTTTTAAAATGACTTTTAATTGTCGTTCAATATATATCTTGTGCTAGTGATCTGAGAAGTAACACGCCCCGGACCCTTATTCCGCTGCGACCCAATTTGGGGGTGTTACAGATTGGTATCAAGAGCCAAGGTTATAGAGAACCAGGTCAAATGTTTTTGCTGGACTATAACCGTTTTCAAACATTGCATTCATACAAAGGGGTTTTCACGGGACATACATACACTAATTGTGCATTAGTCGGTTAGGCTAGATGCATGCATGATTGATATTCATGATTGATATACATGTTATGATATAAATGTATATTACTATAAGAGTCTTATATTAGCATACTTATATAAGCTACTTTTGATTTCAGATATTATCATGTCAGATTCTGAGCATTCTACAGTTACATACACATCAGTATCCCTCTTACTGGATCAACGGGCGTATACCATGTCGAGTGATACGGTGTTGCGCCGTTATGGCACCCGTCAAGGCAAGTTTATTTGGCATCATACATGCTTCCATTTCATTTAGCCTCGGTGTCATGAGCTTAGTGCAACGTAAATACCTTTTTATGTGATATTGTATCTGTTATAATAGTCACATACGTTTTGCAAAATTTGTGGTTCATTCTTATTACAAATTCAAACCTATGAATTCACCACTTTATACTTTATGTTGATGTTTTAGCATGTTTTTCTTAGGTGCTTAGATGTGGATGTCTTTGATTGCTATATGGTGTCAACTTGCATTTGCCCGATTTTCAAGAATGATTATCAACTGATTAAACATCGTTGTCAATTTCCAAAACTTATATTCGCTTTCGCATATTATCTTTGAACTTATGTAAAACTGTAACTATTTTTATTTAATGCAACGATGTTGGATTTCTAAAACGTACCCTTAGAGGTCGTTCTTTATACTTCATGTGACGTATATTATGACGTCAAGCCCCCGGACACGTATTCCGTCCAGGCCCCGTTTGGGGGTGTGACAGATTGGTATCCAGAGCCAAGGTTATAGAGAACCAGGTAGAATATTAGGTCTGGTCTATAACCAGTATGTGATCCTATATGTTTATGCTTGCTTACGTATATAATTACTATCGATAATTATACACGTATTAGTTATAATACATTTACATAATTATATTACATTTAATTTTGCCATGATGATATTTTACATCACACCTATATTTTTCTGTATTGCACGCACTGGCATGTTTTTATATAAAGGGGATTTATATAAACTTTTGCTTGTGCAAGTTATGGAAGCTCCGATCATTTCAATTTCTTCGGATTTATCGGACGAGAGCGTGAGATCCTCTATCCCGTGAGTCATTCTTATTGGTGTTATTTCTATTAAGGTCCCGGTTGCATTGAAGGTGGGGGCGGCTACTGTCGCTTCACCTGTTAGGTTACTTGAGCTTGATACTCATTCATCATCAAAGCCTGATCCATCAGAGAGTTCACTACCTCCTGTACCAGTAGCACCCATAGTTTCACCCTTTCTATGTTCGGACGATTCAGAGTTAGAAACTAAGATGCCCGAGAGGCATGTATCATCTACACCTCATGATGCTATGGTTGCTAGATGGAGGAGCAGAGTTGCATCACGACCATCTTCACCATCGAGATCATCATTACCTACTACTTCTACTTCAGAGATCCCTACTGCTCCTATTCCACCAGCACTATCTGCTACTGTTGCACCACCTACTATTGTTGCACCATCTACTTATATCATCTCACCTGTTGATGCACCACTCGAGATTCGTCGACGACAAGCTATTGTTATCCGACCTAGGCAGGACATTCCTATTGGTCGACTTTATTGCACACATCCTAGTAGGCCATGTAGGGCTTTGATCGTAAGGAAGTCGGTTGGACCCTTACCATCTCATCGATTGGCATTGAGGTACACATAACGTCATTTAGATCGTTTTACCTCTGGATCATCATCAAACCATTCATCTTCTGATCAGCCATCAGCAGACCATTCTCTAGCAGATCATACTTCAGGTCATCTTACATCAGATCAGTATTTATCTAGGTATTCTTCACCATCACTACACCTTGGCATAAGGCTTAGGTTATGGCTACAGTCACATGTGCTGAGCACACGTTTCTCATCTACTCCAGAGAGTTCTCCTTCTGACTCGTCGGCAACTACTTTAGATATACATTCACATTCACCACCTCAGTCTGCGGGACCATCTCGCAAGAGGTGATGGTCTCCTGCTACTACGGTGCCTTTATCTGTCCCTAATTTAGGAGCATTAGTTCCTACTCGTGCTGATATCCTTTCGCCTCGCAAGAGGTTTAGGGATTCTATTTCACCGGAGGATAGTGTTGAGGAGGACATTAATTCAGATGTGTTGGCAGATATTAAGGCTGATGTTGTAGTGGATGAGACTGAAGCTATGGAGGTTGAGGGTGGGATTAATGTGGGTATTGGTATGGAGGTCGATGTTGGGGTTGATAGGGAGGACGAGGATGAGGAGGCCGAGTCCAGTGACAGAGGTACTATAGAGGTTGGAGTGGATGTGGTTGCCAGGATTGGTATCCTAGGCGGTATGCTTATGCCCGACGCGGTAGAGCATTTAGAGCAGGTTGAGGAGGTTGTACAGGATATTTATAGGCACGTTATAGAGATACCTCTTCAGAGGGTAGAGGACATTGAGACGGGACAGAGACAGTTAGAGGCGAAGATTTTGATTACTAGTAAGGAGAGAGCTAGTTTGCTTGATCGTGTTGCGGCCTTAGAGAGGAGCAACACGAGGCTTCGAGACACCCTGAGGAGGGAGAGTGCGACAGCCAACAGGCTTCGACAATGCATAGGCTTTATGGCGGACGAGCTCAGGCAGATCCGTAGGTTTCGTTACTATAACAGGTTGAGGTTTAGGAGATTGGAGGTATTTGCTGCGAGACGTTTAGGTTTTCGTCCCTAGAGTAGTACTATCACGAACTGTCTATGAACTTAAGACTAGTGGTAGAACTAGTTGTTAGTAGTAGTATTAGTGTATATCAAGTTCCCCATTACGGGTTGATTGTTACCGACTATGATGCTTTTATATGATATGAAAAGCTTATTATGATTCTCTCGCGTGTTCGTCTTTCATTGTTATTTACTCGTTCGGTAAAAACATGTTTTATTGTATTTTAGCTTTACCTTATAAATCTTATCTACCATTTATAATAACTATATCTCGTATCGAATCTTACCGCGTGCTATGTCTTGTGTTTAGATCATGACTATCACTCGCTCTGGTATGACCCCGGACAACGGAAACGATTGGGGATATGGAAACGGAAATGGCGAGGGAAATGGAGATGAAAAAAGTAGGGGAAATGGAAACAGAAATGGAGGAGGCAATGGGAATAGAAATCCTAATAGGAATGATAGAGGTGCTATGCCTGTCTCCCGTGAGTGTACTTACCATGATTTTGTGAAGTGTCAACCACTCAATTTCAAAAGAATTAAAGGAGTTGTCAGGTTAACCAGGTGGTTTGAGAAGATGGAGACAGTATTTCACATCAGCAATTGTCCAAAGAGGTACCAAGTTTTGGTACATACACTATGTTGAACAGTGCATTAACTTGGTGGAATGCACACAAGCGAACCATTGGAGCTGATGCTGCATTTACCATGTCATGGAGAGGGCTTATGAAGCTAATGAATGAGGTGTATTACCCAAAGAATGAAATTCAGAAAATAGAGACTGAGCCATAGAATCTAACTGTGAAGGGTAACGACTTGACTGCTTATACCTAGAGATTTTAAGAGTTGACCATGTTGTGTACCAAGATGGTTCCTGAAGAGGAGGACCGAGTCGGGAAGTTCATTGGAGGTCTCCCAGATAATATCCAAGTAATTGTGATTGCTGCAGAGCCCACGAGACTTCAGGATGCTATCCGGATTGCCAATAATTTAATGGATCAGAAATTGAAAGGTTATGCTGCTAAAAGTATGGAGAACAAAAGAAGGCTCGATAGCAACCAGAAAGACAACCGTGTACAACAACCCCCGTATAAGAGATAAAATGTTGTTGGACAGAATGTGTCAAGAGCCTACACGGTTGGTAACAATGAAAGAAGGGGATATGTTGGGCCTTGGCCTTACTGAAACAAATGTAAGCTACATCACAAAGGGTCGTGTACTGTGAAATGCGGAAAGTGTAACAAGTTCGGGCATATGACCAGGGATTGTATGAACGTTGTTGCTGCCACAGCTACTCAAAGGGCCCTAGTAGTGAATCAGAGGGTTGCTAATTGTTTTAAGTGTGGAAGGCAAGGACACTACAGGAACAAGTGTCCTAAGTTGAAGAAGCAGAACCATGGGAACAAAGCTGGAAACAAGGAAAATGAAGCTAGAGGGAAGGCATATGTGCTGGGAGGAGGAGAAGCTAACCCTGATTCCAACGTCGTCACGGGTACGTTTCTTCTCAATTTACAAAAATCTGAGAACTGAAAGGTCTTCACTCACATCATAAGACTCATTTCAAAGGAGAGGCTACGCTGCTCCTACCGCGGACCACAAACGATCTTTCGAAACCAAGAGTTGCTGGACCAAAGATGTCGCGAAGGACATGAGAGGAAATGTATGTCAGTTGTACTCTAGAATCAAAACCGCTATGGTGCAACGTTATGTACATATCGGGGATCCGTCTTTGAGGAACTTAGCCAATTGCTTCAAGACCTAAGGATGTTTAACTTGGATTGTCTATGCTAACACCAATGGATCAAAACCATTGGGGACCCCCACGATTTTTTTTTTTTTTTTCACTATTTTTTTTGTACATTGTTATTTTTAATTTTTTCTGTTTATTATTGTATACACTGTTTAAACTGCGTTTTTGATTTGAAGCTTACATGTTGATTTTGATATATATGTATTTATTTTTAATTTGTTATTATATACGTTATGATATTAATTTATATTTGTCGATTGGGCCTAGTATTTATTAGATGTGTTTAGTTTAGTGCATTGTTTGTCAAGTTAAGTTTGGTTCCGTTATTTTTTAGTTTAAAAGAAATGCACTTTTCCGTTGTATGATTTTTTTTAATTTTTTGTTAGCGTTGTGAGTTAGTAAGTAAATTTATTTTACTTCATTACTCTCGGTGTGTTTAAATTGTTTTAATAAGTTCAGTTATGTAGTATCGATTATGTTGTTTTGTTCCACTGTTATTGTGAAAGAACATTTTTGTGTTTATTTGTTAGGAAAGTGATTGTGAAGTTATTTTTTATAATAAAGAGTGTTATATTAGTGGGATAATTTTTTGTTAGGTTTATAAATTTTTAGAGATGTTTATTTTTGATGAGAATTAAATGTCTAAGTTAAGGTTGATTAGATAAAGTTTTGAATTATCTTAGTAACATACTATGAAAAATTTATTGTCTTATTCTTATATTTTAATATTTTGGTGTAGAATTTATTTTGTCTGTGATATGTGTGTTTTACGGAATTACTTTTTGTATCTATATTTTTTGTGTAAGTATTGTTGTTAGTTTTGGTTGTAATTGAAAGGTGTTTGGGGTTTGGGTTAATGTTGGCTTTAATGACTGGTTTAGATTCTATGAGCATGGGGAATAGAGAAATGTCTGACTAAATCTTTAGTATGAAATTAGTGATTAGGTCCATTAGAAGGGCACATACAAAAATTTGCCATGTATATATTAAATGAAAATTGAAAGATATAAATTAGAAGTATTGTGTTTTCCTTTGAATAGTTATAGTGAGAATATTTAAAAGTGAAGTAAAGAAAGAATAGGTAGAGATCGAGAGAGTTTCTTGTAGTAAGATTGGTCGAGAAAAAAAGAAAGGCTATGTGGAAAATTATTTAGGCGTTGTTGTCATGGTAGATGATTAGATTGGTAGTTGAAGTTTTTTTAGTGGTTGAGATATGTTGATTTGATGTGAATTGTCTGATGCTTAGGTATTGTGCTAGTAGGTAGCTTATTTTCTGGGTGCCCCACCCACGCAACTTGAAGAAAAAAAAAAAAGTTTAGGTGGACCTTTAGAAAGATTTTAGTTAGAACTTAGAGAGCTTTATTGTTTTTTTTTATTAAAGGACCTATCAACTTTTTTAAATAAAGTTTTGAAACTCTACACTTGCGCATATTGTTTAATGTTGATGTATGATGTGTGAACTGTTGAAAATTCTGTTAATATGGATGAAATGTGTATGAACAATACTCAGTTACGTTTTGAGAAAGAGAAGGGAGGAAGGTGCAGGAAAATGCGGGAAAGTTTGATAACTTTTCGGAAAGAATGATGAAAGGGAAGAATGAAGGTTTTATGTTGCTAGGGTAGAAAAGATAAGAAAAACTAAAGTGTATGTGGACAAAGACTTATCATCTGATGAATATAAGTAAATAAATATACTCATATTTTAGATCTGTGTAAGACTAATAGGTAAAGCCTAGTGGTTTAGATGATTAAAGTTTTTTAATTTTTTTATTTAAATTACATAATACATCTATGGAGTCGTACTTGTTAAATTGCTTAATGCGTATATGTAAAAGGCCCTTCTAAATTGACATTATGCCTCGGTTGGTTTTGTGCTTCCATGTAGAGATGTTTACGAAATGTCAAAAATAAACAGGGTTGATAACATGACGTTTTTTCTCACATATCTACTTTCCATGATGCGTAATTAGACCCATAAAATTTGATCACATGATTTACGTTGTCCTATAGGACTTTGATTTTATTTGCTTACTGCCTACTTGCCATGAGATATTCCATGCCACTGATCATGAAAACATGCAAACTGTTTGGTGTGGATATTTCTACAGATTTCAATCCGAGTCGTGCTCCTACGCTCCTACCCCAGACGAATAACGTGTAATAACTAAGAGGAAGAAAAGAAAGAAGAAAAGAAGAAAGAAAGGCATGTGTCGGATTTGCTTTTTTATAAACGATTAAAGTGCGTGTAATTGTATTGTTACCTAAAGGCGTAAATTTATAAATCGTGTGTTTATTTGAGACTCTTGATAATGACGATTTTCTCACTTAAAACAAATAGGGGTAGTATAGCTATTATTTTTATATAATATTTATATATATATATATTATATATATATGTGTGTGTTTGTTTGGTGTGAGTGGTGTTTATTGTGTTATATCTGTTGTTGTGTGTGTGTTCTTAGTATATCGATTTCATCATAGTGTATTAGTGTTACTTAGTGGCTAAGTAAGGAAATCTTTTATATTGAGGCTTCTTCGGGATGGCGTTCATTGACGAGTTGTTGGATTTACGATTTAATGTGTTTTACCTAAACTCCCTGTACGTCATGTATGAAACCTCTTTAATTATGATAGCCGAATGATAGTTACGATGATAAATATATAGGATTAAATCATACTAGTTGTTGTTAGGACAAACGTTACTTGATACTGATTCGACCTATATTAACATAGGTTGCATTTCCGGCTTGTATTATGCTGTGACGCTGTTTTTACTTGGGATTATTTTATTATCAGTTTACTCACTAAGGGGAGTTTATAGGCCCCATGTTTTACAATGATTAAATTACAAGTTTTTTGGGGTGAGAAGTTTGTCGTTTATCTCTTTGTTTGTTTCTGTTCGTTTCTGTTGTTGTTAAGGGTTGTTTGAGAAGTTGGTTGAAGTAATGAAGAAATATGAAATATATGGTTAGTGGTTTTGTTTTATCAAATTGGCTGCAAGTGTTTTTACATTTTATCATATGTTTTATGGTTTTCTGCGCCCAGAAGTAGTTCTTTTTAGCAGTATTTTAACCTCACTTTATGCCCATGTTTATTTGATATTCCCTTTAGTAAATGTGTTAGTGTTGTATTTATTGCTGTGGGAATGTGTTGCTATGTCCGCTTATGATTATAGATAGATCTTTTTGGGATTGATCCTCCCGTTCAGGTGACTGCTATCACTGGATGGAAACTAACGAAGGTTGTTTATATTCAGGTGTCATAGACCTTGATATCTATCTAGATTGTACCTTATGTTACGGTGTTTTTGCTTGTTTCTTCTTGTTTGGTTTTTTCTTTCTTTCCTTTGTCACGTTTGTTGTTTTCTTATTGTTTCTTTTTATCTGATTGAATCATTCATCTTGTCTTATTTGGCAGTTGTCTCCGTCACTGTCTCTTTCTTTTTCTTTTTTAAGGCAATTGTAGAGGCACCAATATTTATATATTGGATTCAATTATGTCGAGCTTCGGTTTTTTTCTTTTTTTTGGTCATGCTTTTTCATTTTTTGTCTTTTTGGCGTTTTGTTTTTTATATGTTCTTTTCTTGTTTGTACTTTTTTTTTGTTTTTCTTTTCTTCTTTTTTGTGTCTCTGATGCATTGTCATCTGGTTTTAGTCATGATTTCTTATTATCTATCACGTTATATCTTAATTTGTACTATTTCTGTGGTGTAGATGTCTTGCATTTATTCTTTTTTTCTCTTTTTGTTCTTCTGTCTCATTTGTTTGATTCCTCCTATGTGCTCATTTTATCACTCTGTTCTCGGAGGAAGTCTTGCGCGTGGTCCTTTGTTTATTTTAATTCTTTTTTAATATATTTCTACTCTGCATTTACTCATTTACAATTAATGAACCTATGTAAGAATTCACCAAATTTACTTTTTAAGCATATAGTGACGTGTAGTAGTGTCTGTTTTTATTTATAGAAATGCAGACTAAAGTTTATTTCAGACTAGAAAATTTTACCTAACAGCCAACGAGTATTCTCCTTCACCCATTTTTTTTTAAATAATCCTTCCATCCTATTATTAACTCAATAAGTATCGCACTTACCTTATATTTTATCTTAACATTTCTATTACATTACCTCATTTTTAATAAAACAACACTTAACCCATATAACTCATCTTCAAAATATACACACATCCATACTTACCAACCCCTTAAAGAACTATAATAAGAACTTCACAAATATTAAATTGTTCATCGAATAAAATGACCAATCCACAAAATTGACAACGACCCCTCAAGTCTCCCCTCCACAAACTGAACTTAATGTTATGACCACTGCATCACACTGAACCTCCCCCTAAGTGATCGCTCCCTGACTCAATCAACTCCCTAGACCACCTCTCTGCTGTAGTCCATATCCCTCCTCCCATTACTGTATATCTCTTATCCCTCTCTCTCACCCCATCCACTACTCACAACATCAAAGACTCCACCAGATCATCTGTCTTCAAAACTGTCTATATCCAATAAATCCATACTCAACCTGCAGAAACACCATCGTCCCAATCTAACTCTTAACTTAGAACACTTGCCACATTGTGTCTAGCTATTTCGCTCCTCTATATCAGCCAACAGTGACTAGTAACCCAATAGCAGCTAGATTAAGTGTAAACACACTTAATTGTCTGTAACAGTAACCTGCGCATTAAAGCAACTCTGACCAATTTTTGTCAGGTGTCTCTGCAACCCCTACCTGGACCTTCTTGCTGCGAGACTATCACAACCCTCAGAGTCAGATATAGTAAACAAAGCTTCGTAAAACGCAATCACTATCTGCAACTCCATCGAAACTTCTTTTCCCTAACCCAAGCCGGCGAATGTGCATATTATTTAGAACATGACTGACATTATACGAGTTCACTAGAAGCTAACAGTGTATGTTTGCGGTCACAACTATATTGTGCATTACCGCGATTCTAGATGTGACACAATATCCTCTGTATCAATATAGCAGAGATACACTTCCACAGCGAGTTATGTCACCTGCCTTTTCCCTATGAAAAAATTTAAGGAACGTCTCTCTATAAACGTTCGTGTACTTTCCGTGAAGGTGTAATCTGCGACCGCTCCATAAGTATACACATACACTTGTTGATGCTGAAGAGTACACTCAATCACTGTGTTTGACAAGTGAGTCATAGTGTACAGATAGGAGAGATTATGTGTGAAGAGAAGAGAATTAGGGCGAGCGAATTGCTCTCTCGATCTGGGCGCTCTACGCGATGGAGATCTTTATTAGTTCTCGTAACTTAGAAATAGAAGTGATCTCACCGTTGTTGTCGCTCCATGAGAAGCGCACTGAGTGTTCGTGTTTCCTAGTGCAGGCTTTAGAGTGGTTGTGTAGTTGTGTAATCAATCTTGTCTTGCTTTGGAATTGCGATAATTGTAGATTATAGAATTCTGGGGTGACACGTAGTCTTTATTATCGTAGGAGTATTGAGGGCTACTTGTGATAAGATTGTGCGATGAATGAAATCAACAGATGTCATGCTGCATAGATTAGGTTATGCATAGTTGTGTGACGATATTAGTGTTGTGCACTCTAGGTGCATGATACGTTAGATATGTATGATATGATGTTTTGCTTGGACACTTAGTAACCATGTATTCAAATCCTTCCATAGATGGTAAACTAACCATGTAGAAGCTTCTGTGACAAAATCCCATCATGATGTTTGTCCCACTTCCTATTGATGAATCTGGGTTGTTTCACTAACAAACCCGATGGTCTTGATGTCTCGGCCTTGACCTTAGCACAGGTCAAAACATTTGCATAACATTGTGGCGAGTTGGCTTTCTATTGGGCCACCAAATAAAGTTTCTTATATCTGGTACATCTTGTCAGAACCTTAACCTACTCCGGTATGAACTAGATTTTTATAGACTTGTGGGACTCGCTTGTAGCATGATCAAGCCCTTAAGTCGCCCATAACATGGTAACAACTCCTTGCCATTTAAGCCCACATAGTTCATTCGCACGTTGGTTTCCAACTTTTTCGTTCTAAGTTTCTCCCGCTGGTATCTGTGAATTCTCACACAATTAGGCGCACTCAACAAGGTGTACCTACCCTCGTGTTTGTTCGTTGCGAGGTATTGGTTATGGTGTGTGTTCGTGTGTTTCTGAGTAGTGTTGGTTGATGTTGGCTAGTGCTTAGTCTGAGCTTTCAAGATTTGTTTAGGACAGATCCAAGCCAATTGTCATTACTTAGGCCCGACCGAACCCTTGTGGCTCTCGTTCCTTTCTGCTCAGAGCATCAGGCAACAGCAATAGCAACTACATTCGCCTTCCCTAGGGTGATAACCAAATTTCGGCAATTTATCACTCTGCACCTTAACTGCGACGTCTGCCCTCATTATTTTAATTCCTTCATGATCAAGAATGTGTGGTTGGAAACTTTTGTGATCAGTGAACACACGTGCCATTTGGTTCCTTACAGATAGTGCTCTCCAACTCTTTTAGAGCAAACACTACCGCTCCCAGTTCTATATCATGAGTTCGTTATAGTTCTTTTCATGAATTTTTAACTGGCGTGATGCTAAGATAAGAAATCACCTTTTCTCTTCATGCCATCAACACAGCGCCACAAACCCTTCTTTGATGCTTCGGCAGTTTGCGATGAAATCTTCGCCTTCCCTCAGGTTAAGGCAGGAATTGGTGCACTGCACAGCTTTCTGCTTCAACAGTTGAAAAGCTCTGCTTCTGGTGTATTGCCCCAATCAAACTTGACACCTTTCTGGGTTAGTTTGGTCATTGCCTTGGCGATCCTTGAAAACCCTTCGATGAAATTCTATATTAGCCGGCAGGACCAAAAATTGGCGAATCTCTGTATGGTGTTTTTAGGAGACGCCAATCTTTGATAGATTCAATCTTGGCAGGGGTCAACGTGAAACCTCAAAAGTCAATCCACCGTGACCGAGAATTGTACCCTGGAGATTCCAAAATTCACACTTGGGAACTTGGCTGTACTATTCTTCCTTCTGAAGCACTTTCAAGATCTGCTGTGCTAGGTGATTCTTCATGTTCCTTTTACTTTTGGAAGTAGATCAAATGTCATCGATGAATGGAAGAAATTACAAACTTGTCCAGATTAACGGTTTACACACCCGGTTCATAAGGTCCGACATGAACACGGCGGTGCACTCCGGTGCATTAGTAAACCAAAGACTTGACTTGGTATTCACTGTGACGTGTCGAGTCCTAAATGCAGATCTTAGGGAATGTCTTCTTCTCGAACCCTCAACTTGCGTGGATACCTGACATCAGATTGATTCTTTGAATTAAATACTCGATTCCTGTGAAGCTGGTCGAATTAGGGTTATCGATCCTTGGGAGTTAAGAGTGGTTTGGCATTTTAAGTCCGTTTTTTGTTATTTTAGCTCGTTTTTAAAGGTAAAAGGTATGTGTAATTAAACACATACCAGCGATCTTTGAAAACCCTTCGATGAATCTTCTATAATAGCCGGCAAGGCCCAAAAATTGGCGAATCTCTGTTGGTGTTTTAGGAGACGCCCAATCTTTGATAGATTCAATCTTGGCAGGGTCAACGTGAATACCTCGACAGTCAATCACGTGACCGAGAAATTGTACCCTGGAGATCCAGAACTCCCACTTGGAGAACTTGGCGTACAATTCTTCCTTCTTAAGCAATTTCAAGATCTGTCTAAGGTGTTCTTCATGTTCCTTCTTACTTTTGGAGTAGATCAAAATGTCATCGATGAAGACAATTACAAACTTGTCCAGATACGGTTTACACACCCGGTTCATAAGGTCCATGAACACGGCCGGTGCATTAGTCAAACCAAAAGACATGACTTGGAATTCATAGTGACCGTATCGAGTCCTGAATGCAGTCTTGGGAATGTCTTCTTCTCGAACTCTCAACTGGTGATACCCTGACCTCAGATCGATCTTTGAATAAATACTCGACCCTTGCAGCTGGTCGAATAGGTCATCGATCCTTGGGAGTGGGTAGCGGTTCTTCACTGTCAGTTTGTTCAATTCCCTGTAATCGATGCACATCCGAAAAGACCCATCTTTCTTCTTTACAAACAGAACCGGAGCTCCCCAGGAGGGAATTGTCTTATGAAGCACTTTTTTTGTAGTTCCTGCAGTTGCTCCGCTTAGTTCCTTATTTCCTTCTTTCTTTGCTTTTTTTTTTTTTTTTTTTTTTTTTTTTTTTTTTTTTTTTTTTTTTTTTTTTTTTTTTTTTTTTTTTTTTTTTTTTTTTTTTTTTTTTTTTTTTTTTTTTTTTTTTTTTTTTTTTTTTATTTTCTTTTTTTTTTTTTTTTTTTTTATTTTTTCCTTTTTTTTTTTTTTTTTTTTTTTTTTTTTTTTTTATTTTTTTTTTTTTTTTTTTTTTTTTTTTTTTTTTTTTTTTTTTTTTTTTTTTTTTTTTTACCCTTTTTTTTTTTTTTTTTTTTTTTTTTTGTTTTTTTTTTTTTTTTTTTTTATTTTTTTTTTTTTTTAGGACGTGCTAATCTATTATGGTGTTCCATGCTACAAGGTGTAGCACCCGGTAGGTACCAAATCGATTCGAAATTCCACTTGTCGAGTGGGTGGTATACCCGGCAAGTCCTCAGGAAAAACTTCAGGAAATTCTTGAACAACTGGCAAGTCTTCAAGTCGTTTCCCCTTTGACTTGTCTTCGTCTTTGGTTGCGGTGATATTTGCTAAGAATACGTGACATCCCTTCGTTAAATACTCTTGAGCCTTAGTACACGAGATGATGTTTAATCGGGTCCCGTGTTTATTGCTGCTTCCATCACCTCGAACGATTAAAATTTCATCTCCAAAAGGAATACGAACGATCTTTTCCGCACAGACGATAACAGCATAGTACTTTGCCAACCAATCCATACCAATTATCACGTCAAAACTACCTAGTTCTACGGACATTAGGTATATGTTGAAAGGATGATTTAAGAAGTTTAACGTACAACCTCGAATAATAGTGTTTAACCCAACAATTCGCCCGTCGGCTAGTTCGACATTATAATCATGATCTAATGCAGTTGGAGTGATAACAATTCGAGAGCTAAATGCAGTAGATACAAAACTCCTATCGGCACCGGTATCAAATAAAATAGATGCATATCGGTTGTTTAGGAGAAACGTACCCGTGACGACATTGTTGTCCGGGTTTGCCCCTGCATTGCCCACGGCATACACCTTTGCCTGAGCCTTGGCATTTCCAACCCGATTACCCCGGTTGTTGTTGTTCTTTAATTTTGGGCAATCCTTCTTGAAATGCCCTTGAGCACCACATTCAAAGCAACCCCTCTGATTAGCCCTAGTGTTGACATTTGGGGGATTCCTACAGTCACGAGATAAATGACCAAATCGGTTGCACTTGTGGCATTTGGGAGCACAAGGACCATCATGGTGATAGTTACATTTGGAACACAGAGGTCTAGGCCCTCCGTATGGTCTCCTGTCACCATTTCCTACGGCATAAGCTCTTCCATTATTTTGTCTCTTGTTTGGTTGCTGATTCTGGTTGTTCCTGGCGGTGTCATCAGACTTTCTTTTGTTGTCAGCCTGACGTTCAGCCCAAGTGTTGATCTTCTTGTCCATGAGTTCAGTGGCGAACTCAATGGCATCCTGCATAGTTTTTGGCTTAGTTGCCATCACACTGCCATGGATCGTGTCGGGCAAGCCACCGACATATTTCTCAACTTGGTCTATTTCTTCCGGAAACATCCGATCGCACATTAGTGCCAGTTCTTGGAAACGTTGGCTATAGGTTACCACATTGGTACCCTTCACCTTTAAATTCTACATTTCAAACTCCAGCTTCTTAATTTCGCCCCTTGGGCAGTATTTGTCTGTCATCATCTTAGCATTCCCTTGCAGGGTACACGTAGCAAATTTGACTTGGCATGCTACTGTACAGTTGCTTATGCTGTAAACAGACTCCATCTTT
Organism: Tanacetum coccineum; assembly: GCA_026074375.1. NCBI lineage: Eukaryota > Viridiplantae > Streptophyta > Magnoliopsida > Asterales > Asteraceae > Tanacetum > Tanacetum coccineum. The sequence goes on from BQNB010076680.1 coordinate 30,579, forward strand.
TCAAACCACTGAGTGAGTCCAACCACTCCCTCAGTGCCCTTGAAGTTTAAGGGTTGGCATTTTAGGAAGTCCGGGTAGGTGCATTCACGAGCAACTTGCACAGGCCTTCTGGCACCCGTTCCTGAAGTATGGCTATCATCGCCATTCCTAGTTGCATCACGTGCTGCCAGTGCAGCAGTAACGCCTTCGTTAATCATTGCCTGAATTTAGGCATTGGTGACAAATGTAGTGGTATGAGTGTCTGTGACTGGTGTTGGTGTTGCATCTGGGTTTAACCTCGTGGTCCTTCTCTTTGGTGCCATTTTCTTTAAATCACAAGAAAACATAATACCCGTTAGATTTCATAAAATCATAACTATGACATAACATATACACATTAAATAAAAATGAGATCTGATTCGCTGATAGCGTATATATATATAATATACTCAAATGCAAATCTCAACCAAATGCCCTTAACCAAGGCAAAAGGTCAAAATCTACACAAAGAGATTAAATATATAAGAAT
>BQNB010076681.1:8187-31086 GCA_026074375.1 Tanacetum coccineum
GGTTATTTATACAACATGTGGTGTGTTTGGTTCGTGAAGGTTGACTAGCAATCAACTCATACTCGGTTGACGTGTTTGTGTAAGCAACCGTAGACGTGATTGTTTTAATCACTTATTCGTTTTCAAGATCGAATTGCTGAGAGGTACGTTTTCTATTTACTTTTCATGTACGTGTTAATCATATGCTATTACTAGATCCATCCGCTGCGTACTCGTAACTAATTGGTTACCTAGATTATTAAATCTCAACAACTTCATCTCCTCGAAGGTCGTTGCTCAATTCCATTCCATCAAATGTAAGGATGTTGATAAGCATGTTACGCCAGCATTATAGTGATCACACATTTACACTAGGTTCGTTTACAGTGGCGAAACTAAAAATTTAAAGGACGGGGGCAAAAGAAAATCTTAACAAAAGTTGTTTTGCTCACAAGATGAAGATAGGATATATGATTTTTACACTGTTTGGCTTTAAGGTGGAGGCAATTTGATTTTGTAGTGGGGTGCACTTTAATAAAAAAAATTTACATTAAAAACCGATTATTTTTTTGCGAACCATGGAGGGCACCGCCCCCATACCTTACAAGTCTGTATGCCCTGTTTGTTTATGTGTTCGTTCATCCCGTCCATATGTGGAATTTTCCCAAAAGCATCGAATGAGGTCGGGGTTCAAACTTTTAAATCTTTGGCTCCTATATCTCAAAAAAGTTAAATGCTTCGTCAATTTGACGTAGTTGGTCCAATAAGTCAACCATACAACTTCAGTTCTCCTCTGATGGAACAAGTCCATATTTATCTTTCATCATCCTAAACAACAAATTCAAGAAGCTACACACTCGTACTCATTTGACCAAACAAATCTCTTGTTGTTTTATACATATTACATCCCACATTTACTGTAAATAGTTAACAAAGAGTTGGTGAAGTAATTGATGTGTTTTTTCCTCTTGTTATAATAAACCACCACTAATCATAATGCATAATAAGAACGAATACAAACATAAAAGATACATAAACACAAACGTTCTTTTGAAAAAGTTATAGATGTGGTAACTAATGTGGGTTTGTTGGTTAAAAAGAAAAAAGCAGTTCGATAATGCGTGAAATAAGTTAAAAAACATTAAAATTATTGTTTTTAAAATAAAACACACAGTTAAAAAAAAATATAAGCATTATACTCTTCAACCAACCAAATATAAACCTCGCTCACTAGTCTCTTTTTTAGATTGGCTGACATAATAAAAAGATTATTATTTTAAAACATACCAAAACGAAAATAAAAATTATAATTTTGAGATGAAAATAGTATTAAATAATGACACGTGTCAAAATCAAGTAAAATCGCGTAGTCGTTCAATCACATTAGTTTATTTTGAAAAGTTTGATTTTTTTTAATTTAATTTTTAGATCACCTTTTTATTTGGGGGTGGTTTCCGTAGATTATATTTGATTTACATACTCTAACGATATACACACAATATACTCTTCCTCCGTCCCATAATTATAGTTCACGTTTTTTTTGTCTCAAATTAATTGTCCACGTCCTAAAATAGATAGAAAATTTATATTATGTTTACCATATCGCCATCACTTGATGTTATTATTACACACTTTAAAGAAGTTAGAAATTAATTGGTTAGGGGTAAAACTGTCATTGTGCAAAAAGTAAGAGATAGAAAGTTGTAAAGATGATGTTTTTCTTAAACTACGTGTTTTTTGTTGGTAGACTATAATTATGAGACGGAGATAGTAACTGTTTAATACATAAGCTAGAATGTCTCGATCAAAAATCAAATGTGTAAATCGTTTCTTTTTTTATTTTGAACGGTTTTTCTAATATACGCATCAAAGGCACATGATAAGGAAGGGACAAGAGCTGATGTGTCAGCTCTTGATTGGTCAGCAAATGATTAGTCAGTTTTTGAGAAGACAAACTGACCAATCAAAAGTTGACACATCAACTGTTGTCTTTCTTTATCATGTGTCTTTAGGCCAAATATTAAAAAAACCGTATTTTGAAAAGGAAAATGATACTATATGGAAACGCGGCAACTTTGATTGAAAGTTTGGAACGCAGATCCCTAGAAAGAAGTCATCATCAAAATAATAGAAAGAAAAGCAATGAATTATTATTAGTTCGAGGACACCCACTCTTTTTCAAAAAACAATAGATTTTTTTTTAATACTAAGAGTCACATTTCTTGTTCGGACCATGTTGATTGAATATTGCAACTCTGGATAAAGTAAATGACATCCAATTAGGTAGTATGCTGTACCCTGAACTCGCATGTACTTCCTCTTATTCCGCCTGAAAGGGTAAAAGTCTCGGGTGGGACTCGAGCTCGAGACCTCCTCTAGCCAAACATCTCCTCTCCAAGCCCCTAAAAAATCTTGGTGATCAACTGAGCTAGAAACATATGGTTTGTTGGCAAATAATGTTGACACATGCTGCTTTATTAAAGATTAAGACAAAATCATTTAAAACAATTTCTTTTTGCAACTTAAAAATAATGAAAAGGCGATCACGTTAACCAGTATCATGATTCATGATCAATATATAAGAAGCAAAGAGAAAGGATATTGTTCTTACATATATTGCGAGAAATAATAAACGAAGAAAAAACATAAATTTGTATGAATACACGTAAAAAGATATAACAAAACTCAAAAAATAAATTACTTATTTTTAGTTATTTGTCAAACCTTAAGTTGATCTTTTGAAAGGAAAAGTTACTCAAATGACATTTTACCATCATCATTTTAGTGTTATATTAGCTTTCTCTTAGCATTACATTACCTCTTCATATCATATATGTATATAAAAGATAAACTCAATATGGTTAAAACAAACGATAAAGTATTGCATATCTTTTAGACATTTTTTATAAAAAATTTGTCATTAGGTCACAAGCCCTCTTGTCAGCGGGTTAACCTTTAGTGGTTAAACCTTCTATAATGATAGCAAGTGTTTAAAAGCGTTTCAAAACAAATTAGCAACTAGCGATACACGTTTTACATAAAGAGTTATGATATATAGACCTACAATGTAGACTTACAAATATACCTACTCCATTCACATTTTAACAAGTGTCAAACACCCATTCTCTCTCCTAATATTCACCAATCAAATTTTGAATTCAACCAATCATACTTGTTTGAAAACGAATAACTAGCATTCCTATTTCTTCTAAACGCTCCAAATTCGAAATGCTACTTCTAATAGCATTTACGAACAACTTGCATTTTCATTTATTAATTATGACCATACAATTATGTTACCAAACACTTTATCAAAACACATAGCTGTTGCTTCCTGCTTCTGTAGGGAAACATGTACACTTTTAATTAAAATAAATCAGATTTCAATTAATGAATAATTAACAGAAAATAAATAACATAAAAGAAAACATACCGAATAGGGTAGAAGCAGAAGACAGACACTATGAACGATAAATAAGAAAACAGTAAAAGGTCATGAAACGAGGCACGTGTTAGACACGCTTCCCTTAAAACAGATTCGCCGTCTGTTTCCCAGGGTACAACGTCCAAAGCTGTTGTACAGCCGGACCTGACATACTTGCCTGAAATATCACGGAAAACAGAGTGCTTCTGATCGACAAGACTGCTGGAAACTTGTTAATGGAGCTTTTCTCTCTTGTGTGTTTTTCTTGTGTTGTGGTCGTCTATTGGAATAGTTGAGATTGCCATCTATTTATACACATTCATATGCATATGGTGTAATGGTGCAATCAATGTCAATTAATGCCTTAATAATGATTCATTAATTTTCTGTTATAAACCTTTGAGTCAAATAATAACCGCCAATTAAATTGTCAATTAATGACCCATTAATTTACAGTTATAAACCTTTGAAACAAATAATAACAGCCAATTCAATTGTCAATTAAGGACACATTAATTTGCAGTTACCAAACGAGCTCGTAACTGACATTTAACCATTTTCCTCCATTCCAACTTTCCTTCTTTGAGACTCGATATCTCATTCACACTAACTCTGTTTTGGACATATACTGGCTCGACCTGGCCTTACATTTAATAATTATATTTACTAATAATTATCTATGTCCAAAGTTAGTGAAAACACATTTTCCACTAAAATTTTCCAACAATCCCCCACATGAATGGAAATCGGTCGAAAACACTCGAAATTTTCGGCGAAATTTCTGCGGTTGAGTCCTGCATAGGATAGGTAGGTGTGACCCTTTGAACCTTCCCTTGTGAGATGCACTTAGCCTCCTAGATCTGAGTAGACGCGATGTCCTTGAACTCAGCCTCTGTTTACGTAGACGACAATACACACTCACACACGACTCTCCCTGACATTGTCAAGTCCTCATAGTCGTGCTCGTTATGGTCATGAGCACTAGCCTGGTTCTGCAAGAGCTCTTAGGAATTGCGCCCCCACAATTCCCTTCGAAGCGACCCCACTTCTCTCTCACATAGGTGATTTCATCTTGAATCATTAGAAACATATACTTTCAGATTTCATCTTGAATCTTTATGCTTTATGATTTCATCCTGAACCATTAAAGCCATATGTTTGACCTCTCAACAAGTCACATTGTTATAGGAATGGACTAGGAAGTTACAAGTTAAGTAACTCCCCCACATTGACGTGACTTCCCTCACATTTCTATGATTAGGTTGTCCTATTGAACCTAGATCTTGGGATCTCCAGTCAACTAGGTTAGGTTTTCCTTCATAGAAACTCATTCCTTCAAGGGCTTTAGTCCCATTCCTTTAGACGACTTACTAACTAACTCTCTGCTTAAGCCTTTTGTAAACGGATCCGCGATGTTATCCTTTGACGCCACATAGTCAATTGAGATAACTCCAGTTGAGAGTAGTTGTCGTATCGAGTTATGTCGACGACGGATATGTCTGGACTTTCCATTATACATTGTACTTTTAGCTCTTCCCATGGCCGATTTACTGTCACAATGTATACTAATGGCCGTTACCGGTTTAGGCCACCTTGGTATGTCCTCTACGAATTGACGTAGCCATTCCGCCTCTTCTCCGCATTTATCTAGCGCGATAAATTCTGATTCCATCGTGGACTTAGCTATAACAGTTTGCTTGGAAGACTTCCAAGATATAGCGGCCCCTCCTAGTGTAAACACATATCCACTAGTCGATCTAGAATCCTTTATGTCAGATATCCAATTTGCATCACTGTATCCCTCGATAACAGCAGGATGTCTGTCATAATGCAGTCCATAATCACGACTGTATCTCAAATAATGAAGTACCCTCGTTATAGCTTTCCAATGTGCATAACTTGGATTACTCGTATACCTACTTAGCCTACTAACTGCATATGCTAAGTCAGGTCGGGTACCTGTCATCAAGTACATTAACATGCCAATAATCCTTGAATACTCTAATTGGGCAACACCTAAGCCTCTATTTTTAGATAGATGCATACTGTGTCAATTGGAATTTCTAGCATGGGCCGAATCCCCCGCATTATGAGTATAACCGAATTATGTCCACGAAATAGCTTGACTTCCATTCTTTCTGGGTTCTATGATCTTTTTTATTCCAAGGATCACATCACCCACACCCATAGTCCTTCATGTCAAATTTTGTTTAAACATGTATTTATAAGATTTGATCATCTTGTCGTTGCCAAGCCAACGATAAGCATATCATCGAACATACAACACAAAATAACATATCCACTACTTTGTGTCCTTCACATAAACACAACTTGTCGCATTCATTAATTTTGAATCCACTCTCTAACACATGGTGTGGTCAAATTTTTGATGCCACGTTTGATCTTGCTTTAACCATATAATGACTAAACAAGTCTACAATCCTTGCCATCAATTGTCCAGGAGCTATGAAACCCACAATTGTTTTCAATAATATTTCTTTCCGTCTACATCTCCGTTAGAAAATGCCGTTTACACATCCATTTGGTGAACTTTCAAATTCGTAAGCGCAATTACCAAGTAACATTCTAATCGAGGTTATCGGGGTAACGGCGAATAAGTTAATCAAAGTAGCCTAGACCTTCATTTGTCAATATCCTTTGATTCCCAACCGTTCTTTAAATTTGTCGAATGGTGCCAACAGCTTTATCTTCTTCTTGAAGATCCATTTATAGCCTAGTGGTTTTACAACCAGGAGGTAAATCCACTAGCTCCCAGCGATGTTTTTTAAAATAGACTCTATTTCCTTTTGATGGCTTCTCTCCATTGTTGCCCCTTCCCGAGGAAGTTACCCCGCTAACTCGATAGAACGAGGTTCATTTTCTACCATAAAAAGAAACAAAATTGGCTGGTGGGTCCAATAATTTCTCGTTTCTTCCACTTTTGCTTCTTTTGGTTCAACTTCTACTTCCTCGGTTTGATCTTGTCTCTCATCTGGGAGATCATTATCATGCTCGCTGCTCTTATCTTGGACATCTTTCATCATCTAACTGGCTGACTCTAGTTTCTTTTGATAAACAAGGAGATATGTATCAAAGAAAGAAGCATTCCTTTTCCATTATTGTATTCTTGTATATCCTGATTTTTTCGATTCATGTTACAATGAAACGATAAGCACTTTGTTCTTAGCATATCCAATGAATATACAATTCACAGATTTAGGTCCAATCTTTTGGCTGGGGAGTTGGAACAGCTACCTTTGGCTAAACCAGCCCCATACTCGTAAGTACTGATATGATGGTTTTGTCTCATCCAATAATTCATGAAGGAGTCTCTTATCACTTCCTTTTCTTTACGAGGTATCTTATTTAAAAGATAAGTAGCCGGCTCAAATGCTTCCCCCCTCTTGTCCTGGCTCATACCATAACTAATCAACATGGCAGTAACCATTTCCTTCCAAGGTACGGGTTTCTTCCTTAGGCAATAACCGTTTGCTGAGGTGATAGGGGTGATTGAACTGGTGGTACTTATTCCAGTTGCCACATAACTCGCGACTGGAGACACGTATTCACCTCCTTCTATCACTTCGATAAACCTTGTTTTCTTACCAAGTTATTCTTAAATTCATTTTTGTATAAAACAAACTTGTCTATAGCTTCATCTTTACTTTTTAACAAGTAAACATAGCAATACTTTGTACAATTATCAATAAACGTGATAAAGTACTTATTGCCACCCTTCGTGGGTAGTGATTTCAAATCACATATGTCTGTGTGTATGATATGTGTGAAAACACATATCCGTTTTATATTAAAAATGGCCCTAAAAGACAAAATTGTGCTTTAAAATGCTTGTATATTGCTTGTTTTGTCTTTGTGATTGTGTAGGTACGGATAATGCAAATATCACAAGAAAATGGTCAAAGCCGGACAAACACGGACACGGGAATGAAAAAGAGTGTACAAGAGCCGGAAGAATGCTTTCAAAGTCATCCATTGGTCAACCCTTGGTCAACCAAAGTCAACTCACTAAATGACAAAAACCCAAATTTCCCAAAACAGTCCCTCAAAGTTAAATCAAATAAAAAAATAAACCCTTAAACTCTAACACCGTTATCTTTTTATTAATAAAAGATAACGGTCGTTATCTTTCTTATAAAACCAAACCCAAGCCTGTTAACTTTGCTTGAGCCCAAAAAAACACCTCCGGCCCAAAACCCTGAATAAAAAAAAAAATAAAAAATAAAAAAAAAAATAAGAAAAAAAGAAATAAAAAAATAAAAATAAAGAAATATAGAAAAAGGTAAATAAGAAAAAATAAAAAAAGTAAAGATAAAAAAAAAAATACAAAAAAAATAAAAAATAAAAAAAAAAAAAACAATAAAAAAGTTAACTAGTATAATAACAAACCCCCCCCCACCCTACGCCCCCCCCGCCCCCTCCCACCTCCACACCCCAACCGCCCTCCCCTTCCCCTCCCCCCCCACCAACCCCTCTCGCACCCCCAACCCGCCAGCGCCCTCACTCCCCCCACTACCACCCGCACACCCCCCCCCCCCAAACCCGCCCCGCGGAACACCCCCCCGCCCACCCCCACCCCCACCCACCACCTCCACCCCAACCCCACCACCCCCCCCCCAACCAGGCCCTTACCTCTACCCAGACCATCCCCCCCCCCACACCACCACCCCACCCTCCCCCCCCCCACCCCCCCCCCCCCCCCCAACCAGCCCCCTGCCTACCCGCCCACTACCCCCCCTGCCATTCACAGCCACCTCCCAACCCCATACCCCCTCCCGCCCCCCACACTCCCTAACCACCGACCCCCCACCCATCCACCCCAAACCCACCCCCCCACCCCTTACCTAGCTCAACCCCCGCCCCCCTCCCCCACCCCCACCGCCACCGCCCTTCCCACCCTCCCTCATACCCCCCGCTCCCCTAACTCCCGGACCCCCCCCCCCCCACCCCTTCCCCCCCCCCCCCCCCCCCCACCCTCTCCGCAGTCACCCCCACGGCAAACCCCGCCCCTCACCCCCCTCCCCCGTCCCCCCACCCCCCTATCCGCCCCCCCCTGTCCCCCCCCCCTCCTCCCCCCTACCCACGCGACCCCCTCCTCCCCAGAACCCTTATTCAAGCGCCCCCCACCACCCCTCCGGCCCAAAACTACCCCGGCCCAAAACCCTTTATAAGCCTAAAAGTCAAACGAGTTATAACCCCGGGTCAAAGAAAAAATCAAACGCATCTCTTTTATACAAGTTTTTACGTGCGAAAATTTGTTGTTACTATTCATCTTCTTTTTCGATTTACCTCGGGTTCAAAACAAAGGGTAAATGAAAATTAAGGACGTGGCCATGTAATTCAAGTACCAAAGGACATGCTGGCAGAGTTACACATCACCAAACGCTTCCATTGGTGGAAACCCACAAGGAGAATGCCACACGGATGAAGAAAACACACCAAGGACTAGTATTTTGCGCTAAAAGACTTAAAAAAGAAGCACAATGGCTCTGACACACGGAATTCCACGTTGGCAATCCGTGTGCTCACCAAAGTGATCCAACGGCTCAAATTATGACTCAGTGATTGGAATATATTCAAGGGCAGGGATTTATGGGAGCGTCTAACAAACTTCAGGACCTAGAAGCTTCTCTGAAGGCTATATAAAGCCTCTCACATTCACACACGAGGAATATCTAGTTTTTAGCTTTTAAATTTTTTAGTTAAATTGTCGTTTTTAGCTTTCAAAATTTTGAGCTTAAGTAGTGTAACTTTTCCAACTTATTGTACTCTTACTTTCACCTTATTGTAATCAGTTTTAATGATAATGAAATTCTCCTTTGTTTTTACCTAATTCGTTTTACCTTACAAGTTTTTAAATCCTCAAATTCTCATGTTACTGTTTGATAAGCTTCTCATAAGCTCCTTATAAGCTCTTTGAGTCTATTAGCTCAAATTGAGCTAATAATAAACATTTAATCTATTTAAACCTTTAAAAACAGACAATTACCCTTGCTTAATGGATTTTGAGCTTTTGGATGATAAGCTTAAAATGGAAGAGCTTATGAGACTTTTACTAGCTTATCATTGATAAGCTAGAGCTTGTAGACAGCTCATTTGAGCATTGATTTGCCTTTGTTTAGCTAAGGCTTTGGTAGGTTTCTTATTTCCTTTTCTGTCTTAATTTCCTAGCTTAATAGTGCTTAACTTTTGCTTATTTCTTGCTTATTAGTGATTATTGTTGTCTTTTTATGCTATTTGAATAAGTTTGATTATCTGTTTTTGATTAATATAGCTTAAATCATAGTTTGCTTCATTTTATCTCAAATCTGTCATAAAACCTAAAAAATATTAGCATAATAAGTAGCTGTTAGATTCTGGCTTATTTGTTGGTTGTTATAGCTTTATTAAGGTGAATACAAGTTAGTTATTATCTGGTATTCAAACTTTGTTCGATTGAATTCAATTTATAAGCTTAAGATGGTTTTAAGTGAAATAAGGAGGTGTTTGGTACAAGCAGTATTAACTACAAGTTAATAATGTTTGATGCTTTTGATCCTTTAATTTCAATTAAAATTCCAAACTTTGGTTTATAAGTGAAGGATTTATTAGTTTGATTAGGTGCAGTTAAGATTTCTTTAGTTTTCAATTTGTTAAATTTGATATGTGAGTTTGTTATATGTCTTAATAGCATTTAGAGATTTAATAGTGTTTAGTTGTTATTGTTACCTTATATGCTCTTAGTTTTGTGTCAAATAGGAGCTAGATTTAGCCTAATAAGTCTGCATTAAGAGGATTTAAGTTTTGGTCTTTTGTGTGCTAACTGCATCAGATAGATAAAAATGCATAAGTACATTTTCTAGCTTAATTTTCAGAGTGTAATTGAAGTTATTAATATTTGATATTCATAAAATAAGCTGTCCTTAAGTCATAAATCATCTTTTTTCAATTTGGATTTTCAAAATAAGCTCATAAGATTATCTGTTTTTAAGCTGCAAAAGTGAACTTTGTCTTTTCAAATCCAAAGCAAACTCAGAACATGCTGAGTATTTTAGCAAGTTCATAGATCTTTTTCATTAAGCTCTTTTTGTCTCAAACTTTTAAAAAAAACATTTTCCAAAAGCCACTTAGTCAAGCTTTAAGAAAATATAAGTTCCATAGCTAAAGTCATTCATTTGTTAGCTTAAAAATTAGATCAAACTTAGCCTTTGGGCCTGTTTGGTTTCAAAGTTTTCATAAGAGCTTATTTAGATTTTCTGCTTATGGCTTATATTCTAGTACTTATTTCTGTCATTTTAAGCTTATTAGGGTAGGGTTAAGTAGGAAATTTAGCTTATAGTTCTTTGTCATAGCTTATTTAGTTTTGTAGCTTAAAAAGTTTTCTATAAGACCAAAAAGATAGTTAAGTGTATTTTGTCTAGTTTTAAGCCGTTTAACAGCTTATTTAGGGCTTTTCATAACAAGTTTCTTTTATTAAAAGTACTTATTTTCAACTTTTCTACAACTTTGTTTTTTAAAGTTTTTCTAAAAAAAAGGGGAAGATGGAAATCCGGGGTTAGCAAGGCTCAAACCCCCGAACTCAACATCCTCTACCCTTTTAAGCAACACAACACACACACCCTCTAACTATCGTGCCCTGGGGACTTTTTCATTATACCTTTGCAAAATTTATTATTAGTATACGTTTTTCCCTTTTAGCTCTATAAGCTGTTATAGCTTATTACACAGCTTATTCGATAAGCTGTGTAACTAAGCTTAATTTTCCTAGGTCCGTATTAGTTCAAGCTATTTTCCATAATTTTTTCAGAATTTTTATAATTAGTTTAGTATTTTTAAACATTTATTTTTATTAAAAATTTTAAAATTCATAAAAAATAGAAAAATAATCAAAAAAATATAATTCTTTTTTAGAAAATTTTCTTTTATCGTAAAGTTTCTAGGAAAATTAGTTTTGTTTTCGTAGGGTTTTATTTGCAAAATTTCTTTTTTTTAAAGAACGGGATTAGTTCCCGTTCACATTTTTCGTGTTTTTAAGCTCATTTCAATTCCTTTTTTGTTCTAGTTTTCTTTAAACTTACTTTTTAGTAAATTAGAGTCTATTTAAAAAGAAAAATTCATTTTAGGTTTAAATTTGGGAATTTAGGGTTTTTAATTGCAATTTAAGGTTCTCGTTTTGCGTTTTTAGTAAAAGCTTAATTTCATGTTATTTGTTTTTGTGCTTAATTGTTATAATTTGCTCATTTTAATTTGTAGAAGTAGATAATCAAATCAATCTTTATTTCCAATTCAAATCATTGTCCGAACAACAAACGTGGTTTCAATTTCACAAATCGTTGGGGAATAACGACCCGGGAATCATACTTCCCGGTTTATATACGTATTATATTATATATATATTTGTGAAGATTTTCCTTTTTACCTTTGTCCTCAAGGGTAATTTGGTAATTTTCTTTCATATTATATTTTATATTTACGTGTGTTGCTTTACTTAGCAATCAGTGTACCATATCAAGTGGTTCGGTTGTTCGCTTAACCGATTTGAAGGATGTTCTTGTAAGTTTAGCTTCAACACAAGTTTTACATTTATATTTAGAATTAATATGGCAGTTTGGTATGCTATTGGATTTAATCAAACGACGCAATGAATTAAAATTTACATGTTCAAGACGAGCATGCCACACATTAGAAGACTCAATCAAGTAAGCAGAAGAGTTATTGATTTCATTCTTGACAACCATTACATTGAGCTTAAACATACCATTCATGGCATAACCCTTACCAACATACATTTGATTCTTAGACAAAACAAACTTATCAAACTCAAAAACTAAATGAAAACCAAACTTGTTTAACAGCTAACCGGACACAAGATTCTTACGAATCTCCGGAACATACAAGACATTAGTCAACTTGAGCTCTTTTTCGGATGTCATCTTCAAAACAACATCTCCTTCGCCCTTGATATCAGCAATTGCAGAATTGCCCATATACAGCTTTTGTCCATTGTCAACCGCTCTGAAAGAGTGAAACATACTCTTATCAGCACACACATGACGAGTTGCCCCAGTATCAATCCACCAACCACTGTTGTTAGTACCTACCAGGTTAACCTCAGAGATCATGGCACACACGTCAGACACCATCGCAATCATGTCCACATTCTCATCCACCATATTTGCCTGACGTGGATTCACCCGCTTCGGCATCTTGCAATTAGCAGCACGGTGACCTGGTTGGTCACAGTTGTAGCAAGTCCCCTGGAACTTCTGTTTCACAATCCCAGCTTTAGGAGCAAGGTACTCAGACTTCCCTTTGCCCTTCTTGTCATTCTTCTTTTTGTCTTTCTTATTTCCCTTGGAATTAAACCTTGAAGATGACCCAGCATGCTCAACCATATTAGCCTTGGCAGAATCAGGTGTATAAGTGTCTTTCTGAGCCAGCTTGTTGTCCTCTTCAATACGAAGACGAACAACCAAGTCTTCAACACTCATCTCCTTTCGCTTATGCTTCAAGTAGTTTTTGAATTCTACCCAGCTTGGAGGTAACTTTTCAATTATAGCAGCCACTTGAAAAGTTTCACTCAAAGTCATTCCCTCAGCATGAATGTCGTGTAGCAGAACCTGCAGGTCTTGAACCTGACTTATCACGTTCTTTGAATCAACCATCTTGTAATCCAAAAACCGAGCTACCACGAACTTCTTTGTACCAGCATCCTCTGTTTTGTACTTGCGTTCCAATGACTCCCATAATTCTTTGGCAGTCGTGGTCTTGCAGTACACGTTATACAAAGGATCTATCAAACCATTCAGAACATAGTTGTGACACAAAAAATCTGAATGTTTCCATGCTTCCACAGCTTGTGCATTAGAGGATTGACCTTCGGCAGGAGGTTCAACCTGAGGCACAGTTTCTTTCAAGAACCGTGCAAGACCCAAGGTGGTGAGATAGAAGAACATCTTCTGTTGCCACCTTTTAAAGTTCTGACCATTGAACTTTTCTGGTTTCTCTGCATGATTAGCCACTGTGTTGGTAGCCGGCGCACCGGTTGGGATCACAACAGTAGTCGCAGGAGGAGGAGTTTGAGTGTTAGTCATCCTGAAAGATTAAACACAAACAGTTAACAAACTGTATCAAACGGTATCTGCTTGTACCGGATCAAATCAGTTTTATAGAAACTCAATCCTGGTTTCTATGTTTACGTAAACTGATTCTGAAAAAAAAAACGTTATGTATCTGTAAACTGTAAATTAAAGTCTGTTTATGTTAAACTGATTTCCAACGAAACTCTATCTAGGTCTCGATAGAAACAATTTATATAAATAACCTGTTAACAATATTATCCGATTAAATTTAATTGTGTTTACACACAAAATCTGTTTTTAAGACTGGTAGGAAACCTGCACACTTTATTAACGTAAATCGAATAACAGTAACACGCAATTAACAGTAAACGAAGAACGAGGCTCGTGTTTAACACGATTCCCTTAAAACAGATTTGCCGTCTGTTTCCCAGGGTACAACGTCCAAAGCTGTTGTACAGCCTGAAAGATTACGGAAAAAGGACGAGTGTTTCTGATCTGAGGAACTGCTGGAAAGGCTCGTGTTTAACACGATTCCCTTAAAACAGATTCGCCGTCTGTTTCCCAGGGTACAACGTCCAAAGCTGTTGTACAGCCTGAAAGATTACAGAAAAAGGACGAGTGTTTCTGATCGAAGGAACTGCTGGAAAGGCTGCTCAAGACGCTGTTGTTATGGTTTAATTGGAGTTCGTTTTCTGTGTTTTAAAACCCGCGGGCTCGCATGAGTTCAGTGGAACCGAACCCATCTTGGCCCAAAAGGTCACTTTAAAATGTTCTTTATAAACCCATTCCCACTTCACACTTTGGGCGATGTGGGATAGTTCTTGTTTTTCAGATTTTGTGTTCTACGTGCCTCACTTTCAGACACGATATCTCATTCATCTTAACTCCACTTTGGACATACTTTAGCTCGTTGCGAAGCTCTCTTCGAGGAGAACGCAAAGCCCCAATCATATATAAGTATATATAACATCTACATATATTAAATGATGTCCAAAGTTAGCAAAAACTCATTTTGCTAAACCATTTTTCCAACAGAAAGTGAGTAAAATTATATCACTTTTCTATAGTTATAACTTTTAGGCATGAATGCATATCAAAAGTAGAGATAATGAATAAATTCCTTAAATGTTGCATGCCATGTAGTGTAGTGGTCAATTTAACAAACTGAGTTAAAAAATATTCATGGAGTCAAGACTTTAAATTATATATTAACCTACGCATGCAAATTAAAAGTCTTGAAGTTGAAGGCATAGACGACAAGCACAATTAATAAGGATGAATCAGCATTCGAAATTCAAGATATTCGGTTTCTTCTATTCCATTCCTTCAAAGTTTCTATTCCATCGATTTGTCAATGACTTGAATATTCTCATAGTCAATTTGACTTCCAAGATTCCCAAATAAAACTTTATTTTTAATCAAATTTAATTATCAATACTTACTAGAGAAACTTTAATCAGGGACGGACTTGAAACTTTTTTTGGTGAGGCGAACTTGAAAACTGTTTATTTTAGGAAAGAAGTGTGTTTGCTTTTTCCTTTTATGTCTGCAAGCGAGAAGAATAAATGAAAAAAATGTTTATGTTTATTTTTAGACAGAAGAGACATAAAACGACTTTTTTCCTTTTCCATTCTTATATCTTATTGACTTTCCATATCTTCTCTCGCAGACATGGTGTTGCAAATCAGACATAAAACATCTGAAAAAACAACGCAACCTAAGACTAATATCGCTGAAAATTCTTTCTAGCATTTTTCTCATACTAATGTTACTTCATGAAAGATGTCACTAGCAATTGGATTTGACACACATCATCGTTTAGCACTTTTCATCTTCATTATGTGTAATGAAGCTAGCCAGGTTAACAAAAGGAATCTAATCGAAAGGGTACGAGAGATCATCAAATAATTGTAAGTGCTAGCTGAAGACATGCACATACTCGCAGTCCTCTAAAAACCTATGTTGGCGTAAAGCCAAGTTTATTATATAAACAAGAGTTAAATATACTGTTAGTGCCTCTCGTAATTGCAGATTTTGCGTTTAGTCTCTATTATGGTAAAATTACTGCAGACATCCCTAACGTTCCGATTTTTGCACGCTATTCTCTCATCATTTCATACAATCATTTTTTCATCTCATACTTACTTTCACAGATGGTGTTAACATGGACATTTTGTGCGCATCACTTAACGTAGTGTCTTAGCATTTCTTATTTTCACGTTATTAGCAACTTGGCATATCCATCATCATTCTCAAATCCTCAAATCACCATTTGGTAGACAAGGGATGTTCAAAACCATGTAATTTTTTGTTAAAAAAATATTTATAAATATACACTTTTTGCTGCTAAGTGGGCTACATGAAAACCTTATATTGGGCTGCTGAGTTTCTGGGTTCTTGGGTTGTACTAAATGAATACCTTGTGTGACTATATAATCGCTTAAGACACAAGTAACTAATCGTCGATTATATAAATTTTGAGACTGTCATCGCTATATTCTTTTACGCTTTTTTTCTACGTATCATTCTACTCACACATGAAGATGCGTCATCCATTCACTACATAAGCACTAATAATACGAATAGGAGGATATGTAAGAGTGTAAGATTACCAGTAATAAGGGACGCAAGACGTGTCTTCGGCTGAATAGCACGAGAATTGACGCGTGCTTGTTATTACCCTCACTCAACGCGAAATGGAAGAACTCGATCATGCTGACGACCAAGTTGTAAAGGTGTGTTTTTGTGGTTGTGTGGGATATTTTGTTTTTTGTGGGATATATTTGTTTTTAAGTGTGTCATGTTTTGACGGTGATGTTGGTTGTGTTATTACACTAAGTTAGTAATGAAATTGATTGTGGAAAGAGAAAGTGACGTAATGTTGAGATAACGATAGTAAAATCGGTCGTGGTGACTCCTTATTAGTTATTACCACTAGCATAAGAGAAGAAAATAGAAAGTGGTCCTTTTAAATGTGATCAATTTATTAGATGATAAAAAGCTAAAAAAGTAGTTGCATAACCTTAAGTTTTTTTACCCTATAATAAAAATCGTTTTGATATTAACGGTATGTATTTATTTTTGAAAAACAAAGAGTTTTAAGAGTACTTATATATGTGAAAATTGCTATATTAATTGATGTATTCGGTCAAATTATAAATATAAGCTCTTACTTTAATATTTATATGGTGTATAGAATAATCTTAACCATTTTTTCGGGCAACGTTTTCTTATGTGAATAATTTCATACCTGAAGTTAATTTAAAGTTATTTACGATCGAAAGTGTCACCAAAAGATTATATTTATTTGCTCATTTATTAATTAAAACTGAAATATTATAATATATTAATTTCTCGAGACAAATCAATGATTTCACATAAAACAAGTTAAAAGTTAATTTTTATATATCGATTTTTGAAAAATAACTTAGATAAAAGGCCCCGTTTTAAAGGTTCGCTTTAGGCCTCCGAGAAGGTTGAGCCGCCCCTGTATTGGACTGCTGAGTTTCTGGGTTCTTGGGTTGTACTAAATGAATACCTTGTGTGACTATATAATCGCTTAAGACACAAGTAACTAATCGTCGATTATATAAATTTTGAGACTGGCATCACTATATTCTTTTACGCTTTTTTTCTACGTATCATTCTACTCACACATGAAGATGATAGATAGAATTTACTTTTTTATTCCATCACGTCATCCATTCACTTTTACATAAGCACTAATAATACGAATATGTAAGAGTGTAAGATTACCAGTAATAAGGGACGCAAGACGTGTCTTCGGCTGAATAGCACGAGAATTGACGCGTGCTTGTTATTACCCTCACTCAACGCGAAATGGAAGAACTCGATCATGCAGACGACCAAGTTGTAAAGGTGTGTTTTTGTGGTTGTGTGGGATATTTTGGTTTTTGTGGGATATATTTGTTTTTAAGTGTGTCATGTTTTGACGGTGATATTGGTTGTGTTATTACGCTAAGTTAGTAATGAAATTGATTGTGGAAAGAGAAAGTGACGTAATGTTGAGATAACGATAGTAAAATCGGCCGTGGTGACTCCTTATTAGTTATTACCTACCACTAGCATAAGAGAAGAAAATAGAAAGTGGTCCTTTTAAATGTGATCAATTTATTAGTCTTAATCTTAAGATTAGGTGGCATAATACCTAAGAATGGATTGTTAAACAAAGTGTCAAGTACGTGGCTAGCATGTTGAACTTTTCTCATCTTTTTAAATAGATTAACAGGATAACTCAATATAAAATAAGTTAAACCCTAGATCAAAAGTCAGAGACAACAATATTGTGACTACGTGTGCCTTTATATATTAAATTTAAACCATCGTGCCACTACGTTCCATTCGTCTAAGAAAATAGATATTTGACATTATATATTTTGCATGATTTAACATCAAGGCCGGCAACCTCATCTATAATCCAAACTTCATCATTTTTATGTTCAAACAAACTCTAGCTTTGATGCTTATTGCTATAGCAACTGCTTCTGCTTAATTTGATCGTCAAAATCAAGATCGAAAGCTCACTTAATTGGTACGTTCATACTCGACTTGTTTTCCGTTTTGTAGCTTCAAATTTTTATTAGAATCATATTCAGTTTGGCTAACTTTGAAATGGTTTTGTGCATGGTTGCAAAACACGTTAGGGGCTAGTCGTACGATCTGTTACCTTGTAGCTTGTAATCGGCCTAGGCAGGGAGTAATATATCGAGGATTAATCATATTGGAATTTTATGCATAAATTTCGAAATTATATGTATGACAGGTTGATAGGACCATAGATTTTACATAGGACCATAGAAATATGTTTAGAAACATTAACAAAATTGTTCAAATACTTCAACCCGAGCTTTGCCAAGTTTCTCCGAGTTAACCCCAAATTTTGACCGAGTTTTGACCAAATAAGATTGAGTTTTGACCTTGTAGTGAGTAATCGGCAAATAATCAGTCATTGACCTTGTAGTGAGTAATTAATCACCGGTTACTCGGCCTTGTAGCCCTTGTTTTGTAACACTGGTTTTGTGTTTTTTTTATTCAAGTTATGTTCTATGTATGAATACTTGTTTGGCCAAATTTTGGTTAGCTTTGTTGCTTATTCGTGCTCGTTGGTTTATTATATGTTATACTATCTATCATGAGTGTTGTTTGTTCGATCTATGATTTGGTGAAATACTCATTTGTATAATAATACGAAGCTTGGTTCAGATTTGATCTATGGGTAACATTTTAAGTTAAAAAGTTTATCGCAATAGCTTTGAACAGAAATAATCATAGATGGCGGTTTTTTGATCACCCGATAGTAATTTTAAAAACCATCCATGAAACAAGTTTATAAGGACTAAAGACAATCTGCTTCAGAAATTAGCGACAAATAAGGATCCAATCGTAATTTGGTATAATCTACCGATATGATATATTATATACTGTAATACATTTTATATTTACTTATTGTATATGTTATGGATTTTGATTGTGTGCTAATAAAAGTGTACAAGGAATAAGCACATATAAGAGTCACTATTCAGTCAACTGTCAGGACTCAAAGGCCACAAAGTTTTGGGTCTTTGATTGGTTATAAGTTATAACCGAACTGAATTAGAGAGGACGAGCCAGAAGATAGTTTAAACACAACCTGTAAATCTGTAATGCAAGAGCTAGTACGTCGTAGGACTAGTCTTTACCGGTCCAAGTGCATCTTTAAGTAGTCTTCCTATAGAAATTAGAATAAAAGTTCATGAATCTAAGTTGATCTGGTTGCTATAGAAAGAATGCATCTATTAATGATTTTACTTTTTTTGCAGGCATCATGACAACAAACCTATATTCAGGTCACAACAAAACCACGAGTTCCGTTTATATATTTGTAATAATCGGCTTATGTGGTTCTTTTTACCTTCTGGGGACATGGCAAAGAAGCGGATTCGGTAAAGGAGACAGTCTAGTTATGGAAGTAACCAAACCGAGCTCAAAATGCAACCTTACTCCAAATCTAAACTTTGAGACTCACCACAATGGTGAAAACATCGTTGAGTCAACAAAAGTAAGAGATTTTCCGCCATGTGAGGCTAACTTCACTGACTATACACCTTGTCAAGATCAAAAACGAGCAATGAAGTTTCCGAGAAATGATATGATTTATCGTGAAAGACATTGTCCTCCAAAAGAAGAAAAACTGAAGTGCTTAGTTCCTGCACCACAAGGATACGTGACACCATTTTCATGGCCCAAGAGTCGTGATTATGTTCCCTATGCTAATGCACCTTATAAGGCTTTAACGGTTGTAAAAGCTAAACAAAACTGGATTCAGTATGAAGATAACGTGTTTAGGTTCCCGGGTGGTGGTACTCAGTTTCCTGAAGGGGCTGATGCGTATATTGATCAACTTGCTTCTGTTATACCAATTGATAATGGGACTGTTAGGACAGCATTGGACACCGGCTGTGGGGTACGTCTTTCCCGGAATAAGAATTTATTTGTATGTTGGTGTACTCTGGTTTTGAAAAGTTTTGATTTTTGTAATGAAAGTTTGATTCTTGTTTTGTAGGTTGCGAGTTGGGGTGCTTATCTTTGGAAGAGAAACGTTATAGCTATGTCGTTTGCACCTAGAGATAACCATGAAGCACAGGTTCAGTTTGCTCTTGAAAGAGGAGTGCCTGCGGTTATTGGTGTTCTTGGTTCAGTAAAAATGCCTTATCCATCTAAAGCTTTTGACATGGCTCATTGCTCTCGGTGCTTGATTCCATGGGGAACAAACGGTAAAGGAACTTTTATCATTTTGCGCTAATAACATTCTTGCTTCTCCCTGCGAAGTAACTTTATGGAAGTAGATTTCTTGATGAGTGTATTTTTTTGTAGCTGGTAAGTACATGATGGAAGTTGATCGAGTTCTTAGACCTGGTGGCTATTGGGTGCTTTCGGGTCCTCCTATCAGTTGGAAAATCAACTACAAATCATGGGAACGTACAATGGAGGATCTTGAGGAAGAACAACGTAATATTGAAGAAACTGCTAAGCTTCTTTGTTGGGACAAGATATCTGAAAAAGGAGAAATGGCGATTTGGCAGAAGAAAATGAACACCGAATCATGTCGACCTGCTGAAAATACTCCTGGGGTTGAATATTGTTCCAATGATCCCGATGATGTTTGGTAATAATCGTGTATTTATTTTTAAATATTATCATACGGCTCAGATGAAAAACATTTGGTAAAGGGGGAACGGGTGACATGTCTCAAAAGGTTGAAAGATACAATCTCGTATTGCCACCTCAACTTGAGAGTGACCTTCGTGTTCTGGAAACTTAAAATTTATATTTCTTTCGTGGTAATTTAGGTACAAGAAAATGGAAACATGTATAACGCCTGGAGGTTCTAATGGCAATGTAACCCAATACAAACCATTCCCTGAGAGGCTTTACGGCATCCCTCCAAGAATTGCCAGTGGATCGGTTCCTGGAGTCTCTTCTGATACATACATGAAGGACAACAAATTATGGAAGAAACGTGTAAATGCTTACAAAAAGTTCAATAGTCTTATTGACTCAGGAAGGTATCGCAACATCATGGATATGAATGCTGGTTTGGGAGGATTTGCAGCTGCACTCGATTCATCAAAACTATGGGTTATGAACGTTGTTCCGACTTTGGCTGAGACCAACACTCTTGGAGTTATATACGAACGTGGACTAATAGGCATCTATCACGACTGGTATGTATCTTGACTAAAAAATGAGTTTTGGTTCTGGCAAGTAATGGGTCAAATGAGAACATTTTATGGGTCGGGTAAGGCTAGGTTGACTTGCTTTTGTCCACAAATTCTTTTATATAAGTAACATGTTATATATGATCAGTAAAAGTCTAAAACTATATTATATAAGTATATGGCTGAGGTGGGGGCCCCAGTCACTCATGAAGGGGTCGATTCGGGTTATCTTATATCTCAAACGGGTTAAACGGGCAAAAGCTGTTAAAAAAATCGGTCAAACGGGTTAGAAGTGGACTAAAGTTTATTTTTGATGCATAAAATCTCTTAGATCATATTATTCAAAAGATTAGATCATAATATTCGACTTGCTAATCTGTTATCTAATCTGCAGGTGTGAAGCATTTTCAACGTACCCACGCACGTATGATCTCATTCACGCCAACAGTCTATTCAGTTTATACGATGACAGGTAAATACAAGATAGTAACAAATAAAACTTATATTATCAATGAAAACTTAATCAAGATTAAAACTTTATTTATCAAAAATCATGTAGATGTAATTTCGAAGACATTCTTCTAGAAATGGATCGAATCCTACGGCCAGAAGGTGCTGTTATATTGCGTGATGATGTTGATGTGCTCATGAAAGTGAAGAACATAGCCGAGTCAATGAGATGGGATACAAAACTCGTAGATCATGAAGACGGACCCATGGAGCCTGAGAAAATACTTATCGCTGTTAAGAAATATTGGGTTGTTAGTGAAAACAACTCAACATTGTCACAGTAATCACCACAATATTTCAACGCCCTTTTCGTCATTTTTATTCTAGTTTTTGCTAGATTAGACGGATCACATTAAGTAAATCGTTCTTCATAGGTTCACTGCTTTTTTTTGTTGAGTTACTATTAACTGGATACAAAACTGTAATCTTGAACTTTCTTTACGCGTTTCTTGTTAGTATATGCTCATGCCGAAAAACAAGTACACTAGAGTACAACCAAGGATCTTTCGTGAAAATGAGATAGTTGTTGATTGGCATGACTTCCATATATATATCCAAAATGAGAACTGTTAAAGATAGATGGCATGTATCGTCTGTGTTCTTATAATGTAGTCACCAAGTCCCCGGTGGGACCGTTCAATGGCGATTTTATGGCTAAGTTAACGTAAGCATGTGGTTACACTTAAAGGAAGATTTGTAACAGTAGTAGATGCTCATAAGAACACTAGATTACAATCAAGAAACTTTCTTTTAAAAGTTAGAGCTTGCTTATTGGCATAGACTCCATATATATATGTATCGCCAAGTGGCCAAGTCTCTGGCGGTCCGTTCAGTGGCGGTCTTATGGCTAAGTTAGAATAAGCATGTGTTTACACTGATCATGCCGACACGTTCATCGTATTTGTTCAAACAATCGACTTGTGATATGACCATTATCTTTGTCATTTGATCAAAATTCAAAGAACGTTATGATTGTGTGGTTGCTATATGCTGCATTAAGTTGTTTATGTGTGGAAAGGCCAAATGGGTCAATAAAATTGACCCTAAACTACAAAACTTTTCAAGATAAACCGCCTAATGATACAAAGAGGTAGGGTCTTGATACACCTTTAAATTGTGAGGTCATGTTCCCTTCTATTATGATGAGTATTGTAAGTGTACCCACCAATCCCTAATGGATTATAAAACT